>VWZT01016807.1:119274-143807 GCA_013397055.1 Pachycephala philippinensis
CCGCTTTGTGGCTGGGTTTGGCCTCGCTGGCTCGGGTGTCGCCTGCCGGATGCTGGAGGTAGAATCTGGCCCCTTGTTTATAAGCGAGGGAGTAGTTTTGTCCTTATCTCCATCTGCTACGGAGGCCGGAGCTAGAATTTCAGTGGGATGCTGTGGATCACCCCGGGCGGCAGCCGGCGTGGGTGCTACGCCCAGGGGATGGGGTGCCCAGGGGAAGGTGTGGGCACCCCGAGGGGGCAGAGCAGCGATGGGATCTGCTGAGCCCAGAGTCGGACTGTTGAGGACCACGGTTTTAGCCATGGATTTATTGTCTGGTGTCTCTGTCTCCCCTCTGCTCTGTCTGGTTCCTTCTTCATCTCTCGGCTGGCTCTAAGAGGCAGGGAAGAGGTGATGCTCGGGCTGGGCAGTGCACAGGAGGCATGCGGGGTGTTTCGGGGGGTACGCACACACGAGGCTCTACAAAACGCCCACTTCCTTGTCCCCAGGAAGTTGTTTTTGGAGGACGCTGCTGTGGCTTTGGGCACCCGATGATTTTGATCAACTAAATAAACGCGGGCGGAGCGGGAGCGGAACGCGAAGGCACCGAGCCCCGCGGGGAGCGCTGGCCGGGCCCCTCCGGCTCACCGGTGTCGGTGCGGCCCCGCCGGCTCCATGGGCTGTGTTTGGAGGAATGACGTGTGCGGTGACGGGAAGGAGGGAGGGTGAGCAGGGGACGAGCAGGAGCCTGGCCGCATCCTGGGGCTGGCGTGGACATCCACAGCAGGAACAGAGAGCCGGGGAGGGGGATGAACAGGGATGGATGGCGTGTTCCTCCGCTCTGCCCTCCGCCTGCCTCTGCGCTGCTGAGCCCCAGCACAACCGCTGCGAGCCCCTGCCTGCCCCTGCCTGTCCTCTCGAAGCCGTTTGAACTCGGCCACAGGGAAAGAAGGCCGGGCGTAGGGTTTCCTCCCACCTCCCCCTTTTTTTTGTGTGCTTTTAGACATGAGACATTCCTGAGCGGATATTCGTTGCCGGGGCCGGGACGCCTCCTGCCAGACAAAACTCATGAGAAATAGGGGAATTGGTTTGGGATTTTTTTCTCCGGTGTCTTGACCCTTTGAGTTATTGAAAAGCCAGCTGCAGCTCAGCCCTGTACAGCGATTCCCATGTCTCCAGCCAGTCATTTTGGGTCTGTAGGCAGCTTGCAGAGAAGTCGTTGTGAGCACGGGAGCAGCAGCTCACACTGTTGTGGTTTCTGTGGCAGGTTACACGGTTTTGTTTCTATTTCCTCCCCTTCCCAGTTCAGATGTGTAATTATCAGAATCGTCAAAGTGTAAGTTATAAAAGAAAAAGCTGCTGTGACATAGTCATAACTCTGCCCTCAGTGAGGTCAGCCCTTGGAGCTGGGAGGCCCAGAGGAGCTCTCTGCCACCATCCCATCTCCTGACCACCATCCCATCGCCCACCTGGCCGGTGGCAGGGCAAGGAGAGAGGAGATGCAGTTAGGCAGGCAGGGAATGGGTGACCTTGTGAGGTCTCCTTCGTCCTGCTCTGCTCCACCACCCCTCGTTTTTGTCCACCGTAGACGTCTCTGAAAGCTCTAATCTGCAAAGCCCTGGGGGGCTCCACACTGCGCTGGCTGCTATTATCCCCGAGACAAAGAGGGACAGGCAGGCAGATTACCTTGGCCTTTATTTTTTTCAGCTGGGAGCAAAGAAAAGCCTTAAATGCGCTTGCTGCCGGGGACGGATTGACGGGGCAGAGCCCCAAATGCCCTGTGCTCCTTCCTCTCCGCAGGTGCCGCGGGACCCCATTCCTCACCCCTCCTGCCGTCCTGTCATTCCCTGCTCTGCTGCAAAGCCCCAAGGCGAGGAGAGGCGAGGTTTTGCCTCCAGGCTGGGCTCCGCTGGGGCTCCCCTGCAGCACCCTCGGTGTCTCGGCACCTGGGGCTGGCGTGGCCGGGAACAAACTGAAGCTCACACCCACCTTGTCTCCATCATCTCTGTACCTGGCGGTCACATTTCCAGGCTGGAGTGGTGATGGGCTGGCTCGGCCCCATCCCGCACGGCTCAGGGGCTCCATCCCATGCAGACTGGCCCCATGCCGAGACGGCACGGCCACAGCGAGGGTCCGGTCCCCTCCATATGGTGTCCCTGGCCGGCTCCCAGCGCCGGGGCAGGTGCTCTTGTCGGGACTACACAAAACCCTATTGTCGGGGCCCGGAGGGCTTCCGTGCCCGGGCAGGGACCCGCGCCAGCCCCAGCACTGCCCGGCAAATGGCTCGGCCTGGCCGGACACGGCCACATCCCCTTCAGGGTGCCCTGCAGCCCGTGTCCCCTTGCTGTCCCCTCCACCTCGTGCCCTCCCGGGCAGCCGGCAGCCCTGCTGGGTGGGTTGTGTCACCCGGCCGCTGAAGTGCTGATGGTTTTATGCCCAGCACTTAATTATTTCCCCGATTGCCACCACCATGTGCTGGCGAGCGGCGCTGGCTGCGACCCCGCCGAGCCCGACGCCGCCGCTGCAGCCTGGGGAGCTAATGGCAGAAGCACACCACACGTGGAGTTTAATTATTGGCTTTCTTCCTTAACAGAGTACATTGGCTGACCTTAATGCAATTAATTAGGGCTTAATCAACTTCTGGTGGCTCAGCGCAGCACACAGTGATTCCTGCCTTTCCAGGAGGGTTTATAAGAGGTTAAAGCGGTAGAGGGGAGGGTTGGGCGTTGTTTGTGGGTTTTGGGGGGGTTGTGCTGATCGGTAGAGTTCAGTTAGTCGGGCGTTGGGGTAGAGCTTGTGTCCTCCTAGGCTGGGCTTGTGGCTGGACACGCAGGTAAAGGCAGGGGGGAGGTGAACTGGACTCAAAGGCTGTGCCTGAAGTGATGCTTCTGCACAGAAGTGCTTGTGTTGCTTGTTTTTGGCATCGCACTGAGCTCAGGGCTGGCTTCTGGTGGGACCGGCTGGGTTGTGCATTCAGCAGCTGCTGGTGGGTGGCCCTCAGGTTTGCACCCAGAGTGCTGGAGGTGATGTGTGGGGAGCCCCTTCGCCTCCCTGAGCAGCTGCCAGCCTTGGAGACAAGAAGTTGTTGGTCACTGACTGTTCCTGAGCAAGAAGGAGGCTCCTTCCCCTCCCTGCCCAGCAGCATTTAATAATTAATAGTTCTCATTAATATTACAGAATGTCCCCAGCACCCCTGGCACGGGCCCCTGGCTCTGCACCCCGTGGCTCCTCTTGGCTTGCCTGCTGGGTGCCCCATAGGTTTTTTGGGGCCCTTAAAAAGGGGCTGAGACCCAGATGTCCAGCATAAGGACTTATTTTCACACCTTGTGTCTTGACGGTCTCCAAGCCAGCAGGCACCTGTTGGCATAGCTGGCGATGGGGTGCCCCATCCTTGGGCTGCTGGCTTCACCTGGGCATGAAGTGACTCAGCCTTGGCCTTGCAGAAAGCCCCTGGCAGGGGAGGTAGCCCTGTGCCAGTGGTGGCATTCTCCTGGTGTCAGCTGTGGTGACAGTGACTGAAGCTGTGGCACATCCCCTGTGTGCCCTCATGTCCTACATGCTCTGCATCCTCTCTGTGCCACCATCCCATGGCAGTTCCTGTCCCACAGTGGCACGTCCCCCTCCTCTGCCCCTGTTTCTTTGGGTCCCCATGTGCCTGACTGTGCCACCAAGCCCCCTTGTGAGGGCTGCCCGGTGCCGGGACCGGGATGTGGCAGCAGGAGCTGTGCCAGGCACTGTTGCTGCCTTGTTTGCTTCAGTGCCAATTCATTAATATCAAAAAGCTAATTAGGATTCCACAGCCCTTCCCACCCAGCCCTCTCCTTTGGAGGCTGGAGGATACTTGTCTGCAGGATTTTGCTGCAGCCCTGTGTTAAAAGGACTCGGTTCTGCTCTGTCCCATGCTGGTGGTTTCTGTCCCTCTCTCTGCTCCCGGCTAATCCATGTGGCTAAAGCCCCTCGAAGCCTGGCAAAGGGGAAGTGATATTTGCCAATAATCCCTTTGCTCTCCTGGGCAGGCTTCTCATATTACAGGTTTATTAAAAAAAACAAAACCCAGGCAGCAATAACTGCGGCCCCAGGGAGAGCCCGAGCACAGATTGTTCCTGGTCAAACCCCACCTAACAGGAGAGCCCAGGCAGAGGCAGCACAGGCCCAGCCTGATCCCATGGAGCATCTCTAGGCAGAGCCCACTCCCTCTTGCAAACAGGGAAGGAGTGAGCCACAATCCTCTTTCTCCCTGGGGAACAAGCAGGATTCCCATGAGTCACAGACTAAATCCAATTTCTCCTCTCAAAGGCTGTGGGATAAACCCTGCCATTGCTCACCAGGGCTCCCCATTCCGGTGCCAGCATCCCTGGCCTTGGCATCTTCCCCACGGCTGGGCAGGAGCAGCTCCTGCACTGGCATCTTGCAGGGACAGGACAGAGCCAGCACCACCTGCCTGGCACCTGCTGGGACAAACACAGACTCTACTTCTGATTTTTTGCTTTGCTTTGCAAGGCTTTTGAGGAAACTTGCCCAGAATTAGGGATGCTGTTTGCTGTTTCTCCCAGGACAGGGTAGTGATGTTGCTCCATCCTTTCCAAAAGTCTCGCCTCCTTAAGGATAGGTTTGTCCTGTGGGAAATTCAAACCACTAAATATGTGTAGTTGTTTTTTTCGGGGTTTTTTTTTCCCTGCAAAAAGTACCAATTTCCCTGCAAGGAGTCTCACTGCAGCTCGAAACATTTCATTGCATGGACTGGGGGTTTCCTTCTGGTTTTAAGTCAACATTTCCCCTGAAAATGTCACTCAGGCAAAGCTGCTTTTTTTTACAGCAAAAGTCTGTGATGACATTTTAAGTGGAGAAGAAAATTGCTGCTTCGTTTCAAAATGTCAACTTTGAGTGGGGTGGGCTTAGAGTATTTTTTTTTTTCATTCCAGCGTTTCCCAGGGGAAAAGCAAAATGGTTTTGTTAGACTCGAGTAACTGTTGCCCCCCCATCATCCCCAAAATAAATCAGTTTGTTGGTTTTTTTTGGTTTTTTTTTTTTTTTTTTAACCTGTTTGCATTTTTGTAGCAGGTGCTTTCTTTTTTGCCAAGAGAAGTTGTGCTTCGGTGGGATGCTGCCTTGGGAAGGGACAACCCTGCTGCATCCAAACCTGAGCCCTCTATGGCAAATTCTCTGCCACCAAACTCCAGTGAGGACCTGTGGTGGAGGCTCCCTTGCTGCCGGCTGCCCTTGGTTGCTGTGGGAAGGATTAACAGCACATCCAGGTTTTGAAGCTCTTCTCTTCCTGCTTTCCCTCCGTCTCGTGCTCCTGGTTTTATTTCATGCAGCTCTCCTCGAAAATCGCTTGTTCTAGATTAGGCTAGAGACTGGAGTTATCTTCCTTTTATTTATTAGGGTAATTATACCTAATGATTCACATGCTCGGGGAGAGTAATTGCTCCCAAATACAGCGCTGGCAGTGTTCTTACCCAGCCGGGGTGCAGTGATTCACAAACACATCTTTTCCTACAATTCATCAGCTGATGATCCCGTAATTGCTGACTTGGTTTGGAGGCAGTGAAGGAGTGATCGAGGGCCCGGCGCTGCCATCGTGGTGTCCGGTTCCCCCTGTGGTGTGGTCACTCATGGCCACCTTGTCTCCTCCCTGCCACCCTAATGCCTGGCACCGTTCGGTTCCTGGGTGGGTTTTGCTGGGGATTTTGGTTGGGTCAAGCCCCTCGAGCTGTGGGATTTGTGCTTTTTAAAGAGTCACGGTGCCTAATCTGGCAAATTCCATGGCACAGCCTGTCCCCATCCATCCTCCCAAAACGTGGCAGTGATGTGGTTTGACCCTCGCCTCTTCACAGCTCTTGGAGCAGATGGATGAGAGCCTAGGAAATACTGATGTGGAAAGCCAAACCCTCCAGGTTTTGCACTGGAAAAAGCTCCTGTGTGGATGGATTCCCCCTTCCTTCGGGGTCTGGCAGCCCCCTGCCTGCACCACCCCAGGGAGGGGACATGTGGAGACCCTTGCCTCAGGACTCCTGCCCATCCACCATTCAGCGTGGGTAGGGACATTCCACAAGGGATGATGTGCAGAGTCCACCCTTCTGCACAGCTCCAGCCCCTGGAGAAACCTGGATTCTGGGGGTGGAGGAAAGCTTCTGGGAGTGTTTCGAAGCGTGTTGATGTTCCCAGTGCTACCCTGTGGCATGGAAAGGCAGTCTGAGGCTTGAAATTCCTCCTGCTGGCTTAAGGGGAGGCCAGGCTGATGGCTCTGGGGTGGCTCAGCCCCTCTGGAGCTGCCTAAGATAACACCATGGTGCTCAGCTGGGGGCTGCTGGTTGGCTGTGCTGTCCTGGGCCAGCAAAAAGAGTTTTTTGGTGCTGTGTGGCAACCAGAGAGTGTATTGCTACTACTTTGTTGGGGGGGTTTGTTGTTTTGGGGTTCATTTGGGTTTTTGGGGGGCGGGGTTGGTTGGTTTTTTGGTTTTGGGGTTTGTTTTTTTTTAGCTAGAAGAAGCTCTTCCCTTCTCGGCATGTGTCTGGGCTGCACTGCAGGAGCCTGCACCCACCACCCATTCCCTCCTGCCCCAGGCACTGCTCCAGGTCTCCCACCCCGCAGATGCCAGAATCGCTGCTGGGATGTGAGCAGAAAGGCAGGAGGAGAGGAGGTGGCACAAACAGCCCTTTTTGCTGGCCACCACTTGGCTCCATCCCCAGCACTGCCTGGGTGGGCTCCCAGGGGCGCCTGGCCTGGTTGCCCCCCATCCCAGAATGCGGGGTTGTGCCAGTGCTGCTCCGTGAGCACTCATTGGAGGAACAGCTCCCGGGTTTCCTTCCACCCACATCCACCTCCTTAGTGCAGGATCCACGCTTGTTCATGCCAGTGCCTGGCCCCCTGTCAAGAGCTCCTGCAGGCAGCCAGGAGCTGCTCCTAATGGGCTGCCAGGGGATTTGGGCTCTGACAGCTGGGTGCTGACAGCTCCCTGCAACTGCTCGCTCCAGCTGCCGGGGCCTCCTCTCCCTGGTCAGATGGAGAAGGATGCTCTCACCTCCACAGGGAGGAGGCTGGCTCCTTTCTCCCTTCCCCAGGTGTTTGTGAAGGTGCTGGAGGGTTGTGGTACCCATTGCCTTGGCGGGGCTGGTAATGGTGGTACAAGCAGAGGGTGCCCAGGCTGGAGGAGCTCCTGCAGGGTGATGCTCCAGCATGGGGATTGTGAGAGGGAACGAGGTCTGGGTGTAGCACAGAGCAACTTTTGTCCCAGCTCCCAGCAGGGAATTGGGATGGGAGGCCCTTGTTAGCCGGGAGAGCTGGGAGCGTGTGCTGACACCTCCTGGGGCTCCTCTCCAGCGGCTCTGGGGACTCCCAAGCTTTCTCCTGGATGACACATCGCCTCTCTTCTCTGTTTGACGCAGGGCTCCTGTGTCTCCCCACAGACCCCGTACAGGGGCTGGGGGGAATCCTGGGGGCTCCCTGGGGTCCGGCTCCATCCCAGCGGGGGCCATGGCAGCCACTGCAGAGGGACTGTCCCGTCGTCCTCCAGCACGGAGCGTCTCACAGCCTGCCGTCTTGTATGGCTTTTTATTCCTATGTGATTATACATCCCACTTCATATAGGGATTGAAGCCGTGCAATACGCCGGGCTCCTACGGCGGAGAGCAGCCCCTGTGCCACGGGAGCCGGCCTCGGAGGAGCCACCAGAGCTGTCCCCTGGGGTGCTGGAGGAGGACTGCTGGCCTCAGCCTGGACTCCGTCCTGCATCCCAGGCTCCCCAGCCCTCTTGGGATGCAGGTGAGGGGTGCCAAGCTGCTTTGGGGTGAGGCCAGCACAAGCCCACTGCTTGCATTGCACCCCCTTGCAAGGGTGGTTCTGCACCACATCTGCTGTGGAGAGCCCTGGTGAAGGCGCTGGTGGGCTCATCCCTGGGGAATCTGCTGCTTTGGTTTTGTCCCCCGCTATCCTGGGACATGGGTGACAGCCTCTGGCAGCATCTGGGTGCAGGCACTGCCAGCAGCATAGGGGAGGAGGAAGAGGAAGAAGAGGAAAAAGATGCTGAGGAATGGCCAAGACAGCTCGGGCTGCCCCAGGCACGATGCTCTTCAAGGTTTCTCAAGAGGCCTCAGCCGCTCTTTCAAGGTTTGTGTTGTATCTGTCACATTAGTGAAAATAGTGAAAACCGTGGCTTGAGGAGGAGATGAAAGGCAGCCCCTTCCAAGGCCTCCATAAAGGAAGGGCCCCATTAACACCTAGTGAATTATTGGCCATTAATCAGGCTCCGTGCAAAATAAAACCATCCACATTTATCATTATTGGATCCTTAATGAAGTGATAATGGGAATGCTGGGGAGCTGTGATATTAATGTCTTCTAAGAGGCAAGAGCAGAGCCAAGGGCGGCAGCCAAGATTTTTAATTTACTGCCAAAAGCTCGTGCTGTTAATAACACCGTTACTTCTCCCGGCCTTTAGCACTGTTTGGCTACGAGCTGCCTGCTTAGGAGAGCAAATCAACTCTGAACATACCCAGACTTTCTTCAGCTGCTCCCCACCCAGCATCTGGGCATGTTTTTCCCACTCACTGTCCCCGTGTCCCCTGCCCATGTGTAGGGATATGGCTGGGGAGCTGCTGGCCATCTTCACCCAAGTGCCTCCTTCCTGAAGGCTGGCTGGTGTAGAAAGTTTTGCTTTTCTGACAAAAAGGGAAGGGACTGGGACTGTCAAGCCCGAGTGGCTCTTATTGTTCTCACTCTCTCTGTGACTCTTCTCCTTAGGCACAAGCACCCGAGGGGCTGGGTGCCACGGAGCTGGTCCCAGCACAGCCCACACACTGGGGTTGCTCAGTGTGACCACAGCCATGCTCTGGTTCCTTCATTTCTGCAGCTTTACTCCCCTGAGGCCAATAACCCATCCAGGACAGCAGGAACAAGCTGCAAAGCCCTGCTCAGCTGTGGTGACTCACTCGAGTGAGATGGGAAAGTCATTGCTCCTGCCAGGCCCTGCCAGCCCAGAGGCAAATCGTTACCAGGCAGGTAAGCGATGCTCTCGTGTCTTAAGATTCGTGTTATCTCACACATCCTGCTAAACCTGACCAGTGTGGCCCAAATGTCTGTTGGCTCATGCGTGGGGCCTTTTGCCCTTTTGTGAAGGGACTGCAGGTCAGAGGGAGCTGGCTTTGGGCTGGAGCAATAGCAGACAATTCCCTGCTGAGCGCTGTCCAGAGGAATAAGATGATGCTTTGTCTGTGAGGGCTGCACACACTCCAATGCTCCTTTTGTCCCTAGGCAGAAGCTGCACAAGGTCCACCCAAGCAACCCTTCGGAAATGAAGCTTTGAGTTATCCAGGTAGAGGCATCACAGAAGTATTTCTGTAGCCTGGGTGTTCTTGCTGAACCTCTCCCTGGCCTGTTATCTGCTCATTAGGAAAGAAAGGACAAGAACAAAATCCATATATGGCAGCCAAGCAAAGGTAGATGGGAAATGCACTTCAAACAGCTCCATCCTTTCAACAAACCTTTTATTAGACTTCTCTCCTCCCCAACACGCACTCTTTAATCGTTATGAAAAGCCACCATTCAGGAAGCAAGGACACTGCTCAGGCTACCTGGGGTAGGCATTTCCCAGGAGAAGCCAGCCAGCGCTAGCCCAAGGTCCTCTGATTTTGACTGGGAGGCAGCACAAGCAGCAGCTCCAAGGAGCAGGGCGGTGCTCAGCAATGTGGCAGAGCTGTGGGCAGGGGGTTATGGTGGGCCCGTGGCAGCGTGCCCAGGCTGGCACACCGGACTGCTGCTGAAGTGACCCTTCTGCCAGGCACTCCAGCCCGAAACCGGAGTCACTCTGCATTCCGCTGGAGCAGAATAGTCCAGGGAGCATTCCCCACGTTGTGGAGCCAGCTTTAGCCAGTTCTCCTGGCTGCAGCCCAGACTTTTGGCTGTATCGCTGCCCGTGTTAGTGCCCCTGTGGAGCTGCCCTGCTGGGCATGGAGCAGGCGACCTGCCAGCGACCTCCGGAGAAAAACACACGGCACAAAGCAGCTTCTCCTGCACAACCACCCCCTGACATTATGGGGGCACAGCGAGCTCTGTAACTCTTGGCAGATTTTCCCCAGCAGATCTCGGAGCTGTTTGCCAGTGTGAGCAAGTTCAGGCATGTTACAGAAGACCTTCAGACTCTGAGGACAAATGCGATGCGTGGATGAGTTTAAACCACCGGGCAAGACCGAGGTTTTGAAATTCCCAGGGTTGTGCCTTACTCTGAGCCTGGGCTGTCGCCCAGACAGCCCAGCTGCCAGCCTGGCATCGACACCAGTCCCTGTGATGGTCCTGCTGATATCCCTACTTGTTAGATACCGGCTTCAAAGCCAAAATAGGAGGTTTTGCATCCTCCTCAAAACCCCACCCTCTGATCCACCTTGAAGTGGGGTGCAGAACGACTGCTCACTGAGACGCCACAACTCAGGGTGTTGGCACAACGGTGTATTTATGTCACGAGATGAGATCAGCCACACGGAGTAGGTCGGTCTGTCTGGGAAGAGTCTGAGTCAAGCGTGTCCTATTACATTAGAGCTGGATTTTCAAAGGAGCTCAGCTCCCACTTAGGCTCTGTAACAAACAGACGGATATTCAAAAGGAGTCGGACGTGCTGGGTCATACTGGCTGCTGAGCTGAAGTCCTTTGAATATCCAGCCAAACCGTCAGTGTGCCTGTTGCTGCAGGCAAAGCCCTCCTGAAATCCAGCCCCACTGTGAGCTCCATGTCCTGGGAAACCAAGCTCATCTCTGCTCTCCCACGTATCACACCGCAGTAGGTGAGAAAAACGTGATAACCACCGTGTCCTCGTGCATGTGGGGGGAGCAGCTCCCTGTCAGAGCACAGCTCTGGCAGATTTGCCCTTTGATCAGCTCAGCAGCATGGGTCAGGAGAGCTGAGCATGAAGGTTTCCTTGCCTTTTGTTCTGTGGAATTAGCAGAGTTAATCAGAATGACAGCGACTTCTGCCTCAGCGCAGAGGAAAGGTCAGTGGCTCAGGCTGGATGCACGACAGTTTTCTAGACAGTTGGAAAACATCACCATGAAAGCTCATGGCATACATGCTGCTGGCACGGAGGCTCTCCCAACAGGGACCGGCAGGGAAGATGTTCCTGTGGAGGGAAGGAGGCTGGAGGAGGACTCCACTTGGCTGGCTTGTCACTGCACTTCGTTCATCCCCATCCTTACACTGCACAGTGAAGGTATGTCATCCTCTTTGTCACTGTGCACTGCCTGTGTCACCCACCCAGTATCAAGAACTTCTCTCTGCCAACGTGCTTCTTAGCCCCACTCCTCGGTGTGCATCCTGCTGGGCTTGGGGTCTCTGTCACCTCAGCACCCTGGTGTGGGAAGAGCTGTAGGGCACTGTGCTGGCATGTGGGGTGGGTGCTGGGTGTCCCCTTCCCCCCACATCCCCCCAGCACCTCCATGCTTCACGTGAGCATGCCCTGCTGTTATTGCTTTTACATCCTTCAGTCGCTGTAATTTGCTCCAGTGAACACCTAAAACACCACTGCTGAGCTGCTCTTGAGCTGAAGGCACTGGAAGTGCAACAGTGCAGCAAGGGCTCTCTGTGGTAGCTGTGCCATGGCCTCAACTTCCCCACCTCTCTTAAATTATAGTTGAAGCAGTCACAAGTCTCAAATCCAGTTTCCTTGTCTGTAATGTGACCTCTTACCTTCCTCTGATCCCCCCCAATTACAAGTGCTTGTTTTTGCTGTGGACATCCACTCATGTGTCTAATTAGTGGATTCTTTCTGTCAAAGACACTAGCAGCCTCGACAGTGAGCCCTAATTTAAGTAGTTTGCATTTGTCCGCAGCATTGGTGCTTTCATTTTGTCCTGCTCCTAATTAAGTGCATCTGGATATCTGCAGAGGGAGCTCTCATGATCTCTCCACGGCTCTAATTAAAATGGCCTGGATGTCCATGACATTGGTGCCTGTCAAGCCTGTCACCAGGAGGTGACGCCCACCTTGGAACTGGCTGAAGAACGTGTAGGAGTCGTTGTTCCTGAGAAAGGCCTCCACATCCAGGCCCTCCTGAAGTGCCTCAGCCACCAGCCCCGGGCTGCAGAAGGCTCCTGCTGCCTCCGTTGGCCCGTCCTGCCCGTCTGTTCCCCCGCTGAAGAAGAGGATCTCACACCTCCCTTGGGGGCTGCTGGCTCCCGTGGCCTGAGCCCTGTGCAGCCCCAGCCCCACACGCAGGGCCAGCTCCTGGTTTCTCCCTCCCTTGCCGGTTCCTTGGAGCTGGACTGTGGTTTCTCCACCGGCCAGGATGCAGACTGCTCTGGCAGGCCCTAATCCTCGCAGGGCCTGTAGGAACTCGTCAAGCTCCAAACCTGCGATCTGTAGCTCTGCTGCCAGCTGCAGGAGATTCCCCCTCAGCTCGTCACTCAGGGGCCCATCTCTGAGGCTGGTGAAGCCCAGGCAGACTAGCTGGATCAGCTGGCAGTACAGTGTGGCAACACGGCCGACTTCCCCACGGACTGCTGCGCTCAGGACCAGAGCTGCATAGCCCAGGCCCTCGGCCTGGCGTTTGGCCTCTTCCAAAGCCAGTGTGTTTGAGCCAAGGATGATGTTGGAAACATGGGAGTAGTTTTCTGGAGCAGTGGGCTTGGTGGGAGAGCTGGAGAGGACCATTTCCACTGACTCGGGCAGGTTGTGCAGCAGGTTGTATTTGGTGAGTATCTGAAGGCAGTCTTGGACACTGTGGGAGCTGGCAGCAGTGGGCCCACTTGCTATGATGTCCAGGGGGTCACCTATCACGTCAGACAGGATGAGACTCACCACCTGTGGAAAGAAATGCCCACAGATCATTGCGGGAGGCAAAGACAGGTGACCACACAAGAGCCCGGGCATAAGCACTGCTCTGAGGGCCACCCCCACATCAAAGCAGATGGAAACAGGGTAGGTCTTCACCCATTTTTATTTTATGGACCTGTGAGTGTCACCCTGCCCTTCTCAAACCCACAGATTTACAGTCCCCTTTGAAGCTGGGCCATCATGTTGGAAGATGGAACCTGTGACACTGCACTTGTCAGTCCCAGCCTAGTGTGGATTCAGCAATGGCACACGCTGAGAACAGCCCCCAGGGGTGCCAAGGGTCAGAGCCAGCCTTGAAAGCACTGTGCTTGGAAGTGCCTGCTGGGAGTGGGCTGGGGTCTGCAGAGAGTGGAGTGATGGGATGGCTGATGTTTCCCGAGTCTGAATTCTCACTCTTCCATCTCTGTCTCCCTGAGAGTTTCGGTCCTCAGTGAAACCTCAGCCAGAGAGCCCCAAAACAGTGTGCAAAGTTGTTCACTCAGTATAGAGAAAAACCCTGCAAGTTGATTAAACCTCTATTTTGAGGGTAGAAGGGTGATCTCTGGGCAAGCAGGGGCTTTGCCTTGGTTACCCGTGCAGGATGTGCCAGCTGGGCCAGCCCTCCACCCTTCAGCACGGACAGAGTCTTCCGGACAATGTTCAGCTCCTGTATGGCAGCTCCTCGGGAAGCCAACAGCTTTGTGAGTGTCTCCTTCTCTTCGAGGAGGATGGGAGGGATGGGAGCAGGCAGTAGGGCTGATCCACCCCCTAGGATGCAGAAGAGATGGCAAGGGCATCAGGATAGAAGGAAAAGGAGGACAAAGGAGAGCAAGGCTTGAGCCTTTTCTCTTCCCTCACCAGTATCTGGAGGGAAGGCAGAGGTGACTGGGGACCTAAGCTAACATCTCTGGAGAATTCAGTCATGTTCACCAATGAGTTCTATTTACTGCTGTCCTGCCACTCTCTGCAGTCAGCTACACTTCACCCAGGCAGTGTGAGCCTGGCGGGATGGGGGCACCACAAGCCTGCAGTGTTGTGGGGATGACAGAAAAGGGACAGCAGCTGCCCTCACCTCTGCACTGGGCTACAAGTGGGTCCTCACACTGATACTCAAGGGCTGCCTGGATGGGTGAGCAGGGAGCATGGCCTTCACGGCTCACACAGCAGTCAGTGCTGTGCACACAGGGACACTGCCTGCTTTGGTGGCTCCCTTTATTCAGGATAGTGTGTAAAAACACCGGCTAGGGATGCAGCAAGATTGGAAACTACTGAACTGCTCTCATCTAGGCCTGGGAAGAATGAAAAGGGGGGACAGTAATGCAAAGGACAAAGCACAGCCAGAGTCCACAGTGATAGCCTCACTGATGGGAATTCTGTCTGATACAAGCGGGCATCAGAAATGCGGAAAAGAAGGCAAGGTTCTGACGGAAAAGTGGAATGGATGGAAAATACAGAGGAGAAAAGAGCAAGGTCTGTGCAGAGAGTGAACATGCACAGAAGTACAGCTGAAAGCTACTGTCAAAACGCAAAGGCTGCCCAGAGGTTTGAGACAAATCAGCATCAATAAAACATGATGAGCAAGAAAAACAAATGCAAATGCCTGTGTTTCAGTCAATAGCCAGGGATCTAGCTGAGAGGCAGGAGCAGTTGGGGACCGGCTGCTGTGTGGGAGTGCACATGCATAGGGAGTCACAGCCACGGGGAGATCCTGTACAGGCTCCCTGAAGGGCTGAGGAGTCTCTTGGAGATCCCTGTAGCCAAAAGACAGGAGGAAGCCCAGGGGAATCCCCAGAAAGCACAGCTAGCTTCCAGTCACTTGGGTGTTTGCCTGATGGCACTGCTCTCTCCGTACCGGATCAGGCTTCAGCATCCACAGAGGAATAAACACTGAGCAGAGGAGACCAAGGCAGCTCTGCAGAGCTGCTCCAGGCCCCTGCATGCTTTTGCACTGTCACACCCACTGAGCTCAGGATGAGGTGATGTCCCTGCATCCCTCTGATGCACCTTCTTACACAGCCCTGGATCTGGGGACAGCCTGGGGGCCAGCAGCCAGGCCCTGGGGCTGTGCAGGGCATGCAGCTTACTGTGTGGTACCTGGAGGCCTCATTTCCACTGGCTGGGAAGGAGCCAAGCCCTGGGAAAGGTCAGTCCCAAATCTCAGCTTTCAGGCTCACACTCCTGCAAAAATTCGGAGCATGCAAGGCCACCAAGTGCTTGCTTCTCCAAGTCTGCATCCCCAAATGTAAGGAGGGGGCAGGAAGAAAGTGTCTCCTTGCCGAGGGGTGAGAACAGCTGCCAGGCTGTGCCCAGAGGTGCCACTTCACTGTGGTGGCACAACGGCAGGACCCAGCCTGTGCAGCTCAGCCTCTTTCCAGTGCTGGGGGGCAGTGTGTCAGCTGCAGCAGCAGGAAGCCCTGTGCTCTCTCTTGCTGCATCCCTGGAGAAAGGATGGCAGAAGGGAGAGGAAAAATCACAGAGGTGCAAGTGTCCATGCTGAAGGCGCTGGTACAGCACAGCGCTCCCTTGCTGCATGGCTGTGGGTGGGCAGGCAGCTGGGGGCCCTCAGCAGATCCCATTCCCTGAGATCCCCACACTACCTGAGATGAGCACAAGGAGCAGGTCATCTGCAGTCAGACCCTCAGCCAGCTCCTGGATGGCAACTGCTCCCTTCAGAGCCTCTGCATCTGGGAGGTTGTTCTTGGCGCCTTCGATGACCTGGATTTTGCTGTGTGGCTTCAGCAGCATCTCCCTGGTGAGGTAAGAGAGGTAATCACACCACGGATCTGTGCCCCCACACAGGCAGCCAGGCTGTCACCTGCAGGTGCCTGGTGTACAGTGGCATACGGTGAGGGACCAGGACAGGGAGATGGCCACTGCTGAGTGTCTCTTCCCCACACCTGGAGAGGCAGCACATCCAGCACAAGGGGTGGGCTGTGTCACTGGTGTCACTGGGACGTGATGGTGGTTGAAGATGAGAGTGGTGGGGAGGATGGGGTGGGCAACAGCACAAGGAAAGGACTTAAGGTGTTCACAACATCCCACAGAGGACAAACCTGGCAGCCCACACCCCTCCTTCCTGCTCCCCAGAATTGTCCAGAAACAGTCCTTACTGCATTCCTGCTCGCTGCAGGCTCTCCTGGATCCCTAGTGGCACATTGATGATGCCCCGAGTGAGGCGGTCTCCCAGGATCTCTTCTGCTGCTGCGGCCATCCCCAGCACAGCTTTTCCGAAACCCACCAGGTACAGGTCCCTCTTCACTGGAAAGGCCTGGCCCTTCACCAGCAGCTGAGGGCACCCATCTCCCTGGAGCTTCAGAGCCCTCTTCAGCATGGGAGCCGGGCGGACAGTGCCCACGGCGCCACGGAACAGGGACAGTGCGTGCTCGCGGAGGGACATGGTGCACAGGCTGGCAGGGCTGAGCCACTCTGCCTTGTGGGGTGGGCTTGGGCACTCTCTGCCAGCACTGGCAAGGCCTCAAGGGCTGGGACAGCCAGCAGCCTCCAACCTGCAAGGGAAAGTGAACATTTTTGCTAGTAGAAGAGACAGGGCTGTCACTGAAAGAACAGAGAGGTCAAAACATGAACCATGGAACTCCAGCTCCTGTTTCCCCTAGATTAAGGTGCCATATGAGCAGCATTTTCTAACTTTTCCCCAGGCAGGAGGAAGGGAAGGACAGTGTCACATTCAAACTACCTGTCAGCTTGTGATTCCCCTGCAATCTCATCACCTCCTGCTGGGAAGGTGAGCTCTGCCAGCCAGCTTCTCCATCGCTGTAGCTTTGCCACTGGCAAGCCATCACTTCTATTTGCTTAGCGTTTGACACCTTTCCAAACTGTGGAAGCTGCTCGCTGTCCTGGAGAGAGCAGGGCATCTGAGTGGAACAGCTTTTCACTACATTAACTCCCTTCCTCGTGCTTGCCAAATGCTGATCTCATCCTCTGGCTGTGCATTGCCCCATGTGTCCCTGCAGCATCAGACACGGACTGAGGAGAAACAACAGCCTTGCTGGCTGCCTCATCCCTTGCTGCTGGTGGCCACAGAGAGACCACTAATGAGGTTTCCTCACCAAACAGCAAATTAACACAAGGCTTCATTTACCTTTCTCTTTTAGTCCTTATTATCCATTAAAATCACATTTAGAGCCCAAATAAGACTTCATATCCAGGCAAAGTTGCCAGCCGTGTCTGTGAAAGCCCATTTGAGCTGTTCTCCACAGAGCATTAGCATTATATGCAACAGATCTGTGCATGGACCGAAAGATCTCAGCTGCTCAAGGGCAGATACTTGTCTTGACAGAGGAAAGGCGGCCCCTGCCAGCACACACACATCCATTCCCTCCCAGCATTTCTCCTTCCTTCTGTTAACTGGCAGCAAGTTCACTGTGGTTTCTGAGGATCAAAGATCCTTGTGATCTGCATCTCTCCTGCTCATGGCATTTAAGGCAGGATGCCAGGAGGCTGAAGCAGCCTGGGCAACACACTTGATCACAGACCCATGGAAATTACCTGAGAGAGTTAATCCTCTCTCTAGTAAATGGATGTGTTTTGTGCAAGAGCTTCTTTTAGGGAGAGCTCAGGAGTCCAGAGGTCTCTTTGTCCTGACACTCCCATAGCATTGCAAGGTGTTAATCATTAAGCCGGACAAGCTTTTCAACAGCTCCTCTGGGTCTAAATCTTCCTTATTTTGCTGCAGGGACCCAAAGGATCTGCACAAAAACCCTCTACACAAGCACCTTCTCAGGCACTGAAACTTGGGCACATTCTGAACTCTTTGGACAAGGGACCTGTAGGTAAGGCTATTTGGAGAATCAAAGGTTTGTCAGAAAAAGAACCCACAGAATCACCGAAGTGGGAAAAGACCCTTAAGAACAAGGCTAACAGTACACGATTTAATGCTTATGAGAACAGATTTTAAAGGCAAAAGCCAAGGCAGATTAACTGCCTACCTGTACTCCCTTTAGGTGCTGGTCAGGACTGGCTTTTCAACCACGAGGAGCCAAGAGAACAAAAGACAGGCTGCCCCGACCACTTTGTTACTAGACTCTTAAACTTCATGGCAGCTGATGGCTGCCAGCAGTTTAAACCACTGACCCCACTTCAATGAGGGCCAGAGTACCTGTGCTGACCGCAGTGAAGTCAGCTGTGCACCTCTCAGGAACTGAGATAAGCATCTCTGCTCCCAGCAGCTCTCTGATTCACCTGGCAGCACAGCGCAATCAGAGGAAGGTGCTACAAAGCAGAGGTGCATCACACCCCAGGTCACCTCGTCTGAGCTGCAATACAGGGCTTCCAGGAACGGCTGCAGAAAAAAGCTTAAATGGAGACAGGGGAGTTTAAGAAAATAAAGCCCCAAAGTTTTCAACAGGCTTTGTCTCTGCCTTGATGTTTCTGTGCACGGCTGACCCTGAAGCCCGGGGGAATTGAGCACAACCAGACCTGCAACCGTGGCTCCTGTCACACGTGCCCTCCTGGCAGCCCCGTTCAGCTCCAGCTCCAGACACGACACAGCAGGCGTGAGTTCTTTAAAAGCAATCCTCTCCTACTGGAGCTGGAAAAACTAAATGCCAGCTTAATTCATCTGGCACTTGTGTACATACCGCTAATGCTTACTCTGGAAAGCATTTCAGTACAATAGCAGGCATGTAATCTGTTTTCTGCACTCTGAACTCAGATTATATTTTAACCATCGAGGCCTGATCCAGAGTCTGTGGAAGTCAGCAAGCGCCTTTCCATTGCTTCTCAGGATTTTTGGGTCCACTGCCTGACACTGATCCCAGAGCACAGGTGTAAAGGCAGAGTAAATGCAGTGTAAAACCCCCTTGCAGTCAGAGGTTATCCAACTTTATACCAATGCAACGGAGCTGAATTTGGCACAGATCCATTTGCTTTGGATGTCTCAGTGTGTGACTCTGCTCCTTGTCAGCTCTGATTAGACACACAGGCTCACTGGAGGCTCCCCTTGGAATGGGGGTGCTGCTAATGATACCACAAATCCGTTTTTATGTAATTTATTTATACAGACTCAGGCACTGGGTACTAAATGTCATCAGGGAACAGCTATAAATCAGTGCTATGAAATCCACTGTAGATATTAACAAAAAATAAAACTCCTACTCATTTTACCAAGGCTTTAAAAGCAAGATCAAGAGAACTGAACATCACCCCAAAACACAGGCAGTTGTGGAAAGAAAAATAACCCAAATGGCAGTTCTCAGGCTCCCTCCCCAGATGGTGGGTTTAGAAGTGGTGTAATTGCCTGTTAGCTGCTACATATTGCACGAGGGGAAATTACACCCTCACATCCCTGCGTTTTCCTCTTCCCACTGCTGGCTGGGAGGAATCTGGGCTGGGAGAAGGGGCTGATGATGTGACTCATATTGCTTCATGCACTAATCTTAGTTTCCCGGTTTCTCAGGAAAATCACTTAGGGATGAATGAGCCCTCTTCTATATGGATAAAAGGTGACATGCTATAGGCACGAGTGGGGTTCAGGTCTCACACCTTCCCTTTGTCCCTGGTTGGGATAATTTGGAGTTGGGATATAGACAGTCTTTGGAAAAGTTTTCTGTAAGTTTGCACTAAGCTTAAGATGAAAATGATGCTAAGAATTGCCTGTTCCAAAGAGGGATGGAGGATTGTAAGGGGTTTAGATTAATCCCCTTTAAATGAAAACTTCCTCAGCTTTCATTGATGAATAATCTACGCACTTATAATAATCTACACACACCATTATAAGCCCTTTCTTCAGAGGGCTCCTCCTAAGCCTGTAGAATTTTCCACTGTTAGCTCTCACACCAAAACGCAGCAAAACCCCAGCTTCTCATTTTCACCTTCTCTGGGAAAGAGGGAGGGAAAGGAGCTGGACTGTGATAAAATACAGGCAAAACGCTCGTTTGCATTACCTTTCATTAACTTTTTAATTAAAGCAATTCTGCAGGCAAGGAGCCAAAGTCAGAGGGAGACAGAAGAAATCCAGCAGTAGGGGCAGAAATGTGGTAAAGCTGCCAAGTAAATTGGATGGTGGCAAGAGACCAAAAGCATGGACATAGCAGGGCAGAGTCTGAGCCATAAACCTGGAGTCACACTGGGGAGGAAAACAGTGAACAAATGAGCTGGCCATGCCCATGCAGTGAGAAAAATGAGCCAGCACCTCACTCCATGGCAGGTACTTGAAAGCCAGAAAAATACTCCTTTCTAGGGGCCAGTCTGCCATCACTGGGCAGAGCTGAGCTATTCCAGGTGCTGTGGTTGGAGGTTTGTTCAAGGATTTGCATCTTGGGCTTGTGGTTTTTTTGAAGTTGGGGCAATTGAGCTTGTTGCAGGCCAAACCAACCACACACACATCCTGAGCGTTTCAGGTGCTGTGAGATCAGAGGATGCCACGCCAGAATGTCTGATTTAACTGAGAACTTCAGGGACCTAAGTTACTTTAGCTTCAATGCCATCAGGATGCCTCTGGATTTCCTCCAGGACTGGTGGCTGGCCCAGGGTCAACTTCAAAATCCCTGAGGGGCTAGGAAAATATTTGAGATGGCACTGGATCAAACCCCAATTGTTCGGGGATAATTTTGAGCTCAAACTCTAAAAGACAGATTACAGTAGTAAACTCCCAGACACAGCAAGTTTTAGCAGTGTCTCTTGCTCCTCGTTTTTCTTGCTGCACGACTTTTTTCTGGCCTCTCAGCATGTAAATTACTGACAGACTCACCAAGGCTCCCTGCTTCCATTTCTCCTGCATCACCAGGGGAATTTACCTACAAAGTACAACAGAGTGGAGATTTTACTGCCTTAAACTCCCCCGTTCCCACTTACTGACACATCTTCTCTATCATTTGATATATCAACTTTAATTCGCCTGGTGAGCCCTGCTCAAACCCAAACTTGCTGCTCCACACGGTCCCAAAAGCATTACAAGAACATTTTCCAGGAGATGCACTGAACCCAGGAGGGAAACAAAGCAGTGAAGGCTTGTTCCAAGTGACTATTCTGGGAGGATTAGATGGGGGATTTTTCAAGACTAATCTCTTTAAATGAAAATTTCAGAATTTGATTAATTTTTTAATCTGCACATGGATTTGCATAAAATTACTGCACTGCCTCATTCACATTTGGTAAAAGAGAAGATGTCTGCAGCAAGGATGGGCAGCTGTGAAGTGGGTGTGCAGGGACAGGGTGAAAGCCCCTTTGCCCCCACTCACTGCATCCATAAGTAGGAAAGAGGATGAGGGTGGACAGCAGCAGAATGATGAGACCAGAGGGTTTGCCAGGCAGGCACGGGGAAAAAGTAGGATGGAGCCTGGATACCTTTGTTTTAAGAATATGCTGAGCTCTGGGAAACCCAGGAGTCCTAGTTTCCAATCCATGGCTTTCTATATGTTGCTTGGAAAAGAAATATTTTGCTCTCATGACTGATTTACTCACCAGGGAAGTGTCAACAGGATCTCTTTGCCTTTGATGGGGAATGTGGCTTAAGGCCAAACACAGGGAAGATAAGTGTTCTATTCAGCATTTTATATATATAGATCAGTATCATTAGCAAAAAAAAAAATTAACTGGATTTGACATATGCATCTTACTAGTTTTTCTAGGTCACACTCCCTTCACTCCCTATATACCTTTTGGAAATGATTTTCCCATGCACTGGGGATTTCAAGGAAGAAAAATGTTTCACTAAAAATTCTTCCGTAGCTCAACACAGAACACCACTACCCTGAAGCCAAGCCCATGCCAAGTCTACTTCCTTTCATGCTATAATTTCTCAAACTCCCTATTCTGAGTCAACTTGCCATCAAAGATGAGAGTCATTTAAAATACAGGAAGGATCGCAGTATTCTAGAGAAGATGAAAAGCTGCGAGCCTTGAGGACTGGAATAGTAGAAAAGGGTTGAAATTCAGTGCTGCGAAATACAAGGTCATGGTCTTTGGGATTAATAGCAGAAAATTATGAGCTCCTCAGCTGGAAATAACATAAGAGGAGAAAGAGCCAGGAATCTTAATCAGTCACAGGATGACAATTACAGCTGCCCTCTGGGCTGAGACAAGAGGCTGTGGGGAATGTGGAAAGCAGCAGATGTGAACCGCCTGGACTTTGCAGAGGTTTTTGACATCATTCCCGTGAGCACGCTGCAGGGTGGGCTGGGCAATCACAGCCAGCCCCGCTGGAAACCAGCCTGACCACCGGGCTCAGAGGGCAGAAAGCAGTGGCTCGGGGTCCAGCTGACACCTGGTAATCAACAGGGACTCTGCTGGGGTTCGTGTCACCCCACGGCTTCATCAGTGACCCGGAGAGTAGCACAGAGTGCTTAATTTGGGGGAACTGCTGACGGAGGCACCTTCCAGAGGAACCCTGACAAACTCAAGGTCAGGGCCCACAGAAACCTCAGGACACTCAGTAGGGAGAAGTGTGAATTTTTGCTGCTGAGCAAGCACAAGTCCCTGTATTGTGCAGGTTCCAGTGGTATCTAATACAGAAATGCATAGGTAGAATAACTGCATTTGATCAATATTACTCAAGCAGCAATTAAACATTTTTTCCATTAACTAATGTTGCAGGGGCATTATCCATAATTCTTACTTAATATGACATTTTTTTAGGAGATCCAATTATCCTGCCAGCTAAATTCCAGCTTGGTATAAACTGACAAACTAGGTTCCAACGATTAGGAAGAAAGGCAGAAGAATAAAAAGGAAGTGACAAAATATCAAATCAACAACCCACGGTGTTACACAACTCTAAAACTTAGCTAAGTATTGTAGGTGTTTTGAAGTAAATTGTCTTATGATGTTATTGGTGAGTCACCTCCGGGGCCTGCAGGAGATAATCCAGGCTTTGATCCTGCAATTTAGAGTGTGCAGGAGGCACGACATTCCGAGCTTTTCTAAACCCTCTCATCACACCAGAATCAGTTGTGGGTTTTGAACTGGCCTAACAAAGGGGCAGCTGACCCCGAGACCCTCAGGAGTAATGAGGGCGTGTTTGGAGCATCCCTGGACTCCGGTGTGAAAGTCTTGACTTTGTTTCAAAGTAAAAAAGGTAAATCCTTCTGAGGAGCCAATCCCTCCACAGCGTGAAAGGATGAGTCGGGTGAGATCTCTAAACACCTAACAGGGAGCTCCAGCAGGCAAACAGCAAGGGCGAGGAATCTGAGAAAAGCAGTACTTAACTAAATCAGACATGCACACAAAATAATTCAGCCCATTTGAAGGACGTGCAGAGCTTTAACAGGACTTGCTGAGGTTTGACCACAGGAGGGCAACAGGATCCAAACGCAAAATCAAACTCTGTGCTGGACACTATGAAAGGAAATGCAATTAACGTTCAGGAAGGCATCTACTGCTTATTTTTTTTTCTTTTAATTCTGAGTTTCTGGGGGACCAAAGTGACAAGAAGATCTGCTGGTGTTTTAAACTTAAAATAGCAGAAAACTTTGTGGGGTGAGATTCTCAGAGCTACTCTTACACTCCAGGAACAGCTTTTTAAGATAAGAAATACACAAAAACATGCACACTGAACCTGTCATCCGGATTCGTGATAGAAAAAAGCTCTTCCAAGGTGTGTGTACTGGAGCAGCAGCCTCAAAAGCCACGGTGTGTTTCTCAAAGGCTTAAGTGTGTGCTGCCCACCTTTACCTGAGAGCTTATGTGCTGTAGGAGCATGGTGCTATAGCTGTGGTGCTCCTCTAGTACTGCCAACAAGCTTTTGGAGGAATAAAAAAATACTGGGAAACAAAAATGTGCAACAGCTGGACTGAAAGTAGGAGGGGAAGGGCGAGAAAGTGATCACAGTGTATTTCAGAGGAGGGGGAGCTGGCTGATGCTCCCTGGCCACCCTGGGCTGTCCAGAGGCTGTTCCTGCCAGGTTCTGCCTAGAGGCCAGCACAGCACGTGCGCCCCATAAATGATTTCACAGAACCACAGAATCAACGGTGTTGGAAAAGAACCCTGAGACATCAAGTCCAAGCTGTGACCCAACACCACAGCGCCACCAGACCACGGGACCGAGTGCCACAGCCAGCCTTTCCTTGAACACCTCCAGGGACAGTGACTCCCCACCTCCCTGGGCAGCCCATTCCAATGTCTAGGAACCCTTTCTGTGAAGAAATTCTTCCCGATGTCCAACCTAAACCTCCCCGGCACAGCTTGAGCCTGGGTCCTCTCGTCCTGGGAGGCCAACCCTCAGCCAGCTACAGCCTCCTCTTGGGGAGTTGTAGAGAGCGGTAAGGTCATCGCTGAGCCTCCTTTTCTTCAGGGTAAATACCCCCAGCTCCCTCAGCTGCTCCTCACACGACTTGTGCTCCAGACCCTTCCCCAGCTCTGTTGCCCTTCTTTGGACCTGCCCCAGTATTTCAATATCCTTCCTGAACTGAGGGGCCCAGAACTGGACACAGCACCCAAAGCGTGGCCTCGCCAGTGCCCAGTACACGGAGACAACCACTGCCCTGGTCCTGCTGGCCACACCATTGCTGATACAGGCCAGATGCCACTGGCCGTCTTGACCACCTGGGCACGTCTGGGTTTATGTTCAGCTGGCTGCCAACCAGCACATTTCTCTCTAGTTTTCCACTCCGAAAAGCGCCTTAAATCGGCATAATACGGTGAATATCCCACGCGAAATGAGGCTGTCCCGGGGCTCCGGCGGCCCCTCACGGCCCCTCACAACGCGAGGTCACCCGCCCTGCCGGCACCGGAAGTGACGCATTCCCGCCGGCGCGAAGCCATTGCCCGCTCCACGGGATGACGTCATGCCCTCACTCCGACCCC
>VWZT01016807.1:144296-169533 GCA_013397055.1 Pachycephala philippinensis
GGCCGGGGGTGCAGCCTTCGGGGTCTGGGGCAGTGCCTGGGGTACGGGGGTTATGAGGGGCCGTGGAGGCCGACCACCGTGGCCTTTGGGGACAAGCTGTGCCTGACCCCGCAGGTCTGGCCGGTGAGCTTTAGCTTGAGCGTCTCTCCTGTTGTTTTTTAGCGTAGGTTTGAGTAGAATCCCAGCGGCAGGGATGGCAGCAGCGCGGGTTTGTCTGCTCTACGGGTGTACTTGTTATCTTGGTAGGCTGGAGACAGTGGTGATAATTTCCTAAGTGTAAGCGAAAGTTCTCTTCTGTGAGAGCTAAACAGTTGCTAAGCCTGAAGGGTTCAGTCTGGTCACATCTCCAGGTCTCGGGATTGCTGCAGGTGTGGAACTGTCTTCTCGGGCTCCTCTGGGCTTAAGTCTCGCTAATTAATAGAGAAGCGGTTGTTGTGAGCAATGGGCAGATGTGCCGTTTTAAACCCCTCATTTGAGTGTAACTTCTTGGCTAAATGCTTTAAGCCAAAAGGTGCAGATGGTGTGGTGTGCATTACCATAACTTCTAAAAACCTGGTGGTGTTTTCCATAAAACGCAGTTCCTGAGCGGTGTCTTGGATCGCTGCAGGCAAACGTGGTCCTCTGTGTTTCAGATAATTTTCTCTAGTTTTGTCCTTATCTGTAAAGCACGTTAAAATACGTGTGATTTGCATGTGTAAAGCACGTTAAAATAGTTGTGATTTGCATGTGTCTTCAAACATTGTCTTAGTTCAGATGTAATCAATCAAGGTGTTTATTGATTTCTGTTACCTAAGGGTGTGTTTCTGTTTCTCATTTAATTGTCCGGTTTTATCTTTCTTCTATCATTGATCACACGGTGCTCATCCTGTTTTTCGGATAAGCCCCCAGAAATTTGCAGAGCATTTGAGATCTGATCAGAGGATGGAAACCTACACCAAGGGCGTTTGAAGTCTATGGCAGTTGGAACAATTTGAGCCAAATGGTGTCATTATGCCATTAAAATCTTTCTCAGTTGGTACATGTATGTGTTTGTCTGCTTTAAATTCCTTCAGATTTTAAGTTTTACATGTGCTTATTGGTGTAGAGATGTAGTTCTGAGGTGTTTTGTGGCTTTTTTTGTAAAGTCAGGACTGGGAAGCATCACATCCACATAGAAAGTGAAAGGAAAATAAGTTTGTGTATTATAGGACAGGGAATCAAAAGGACAGGGTGATGCGGGAATGAAAAAGAAATGGGTTGGGAGTATCAAGACAGAGATATGTCAGTGTTTTATATATTTTCTAGTAAACCAGGTATTCCTAACCCTCCTGCTTTTCCAAGCAGGCCAAGACATCATACTTGCTGGGAGGAAAGATTGCCTCCTGCATATTCTCTTAATTTTCTGGGACACCTATTATACATTATTTTAGGCTTCTATTTAGTTTGCTTGCTTTCCACATTAAAGTTGTTAGTGTTCCCCATCTGCTAGAATGAACTGTGATGTGAAAATATTCATTTTTTATTTATGTGAGAACAGGTAACTCTATACATACGAAGTGTGCCATGGATTGTATCCCAGATCCTAATTATATACAGTAGTAGCAGGGCTGAGTGATGTTAATGCAGATGGTATTGATTGCTCTTCCTCTTTCAAACTTGTAAAGAATAGTTTGATGGGTTGGGCGGCATTTGGCCCTTTCATTCCAATCTCCATGTAATCCTGCTGTGCTTTATAGTCAGAGGGTTTGCTTTAATTAAGTTAAATGTAGATCAATGATCCTCTACTGCAGAGCTGCAGGGCAATGAGAGTAGTTTCAAGGTAACTCCTGTGTCAGGATGCAGATCTCTAGTGGTTATAAAATTTTAAAATTATTTGAAAGCTTCTTATGCACTATCAGCTGGCTTAAAAGTGTAGTTGTGATTTTTAGAGGTAACTAGGGATGCAGGACACGCTTGTTCTCTAACCTGGAAAGTTTTGGTTTGAATTAGTTTGTCACTAGAAATTCGTGTGAGGATGAAACCTCAGGTCTCTGAATGATCATTATTTTGGCAGTTTCAGGCTTGTAGTTGATTTATTTTTTCCTATAAATCACAATTGCAAGAGCCTGGAACTCTCACCTGCTTGGATATAATGGCCAGGAGGAAATTAAATGTCCTGCTTTCTGGGGATCAGTGTAAGATATCCTACTTCATCAAATGGCCAGAAAATTAACGCCTTTCCCTGTGTAAAAGTGGGAAAATTTGGTGTGTGTGTGTCCTCTGTTCATGAGCAGTTCTGCTGGTAGAATTAAATGCAGCTGTTTGGTTGTACTTCAGGTGCGTCCTCACCTAGCTGGCTGTTTTGCCACACCAAAATGAGTGTTACAGCTCTATGAGAGTATGGCCAGCCCCACCTCGGTGCACTTCAGCTTCTGACAGTGTCAGGACAGTTGAAACAGTGCTGTGTAGCCACGGGCTGACAGGACAAGATTATCTCCTTATCATATATGTTCTGGGCTTAGGCAGCTGCTTATTCATGAGCATCCAGTAATTTTGGTCCCGAGATTCCGCTTCTATTTCAAAGTGTGTAAACAACTAGATGATTAAATTTTTTAACCCATCCTGCATCACCAAATCCCTCCACGGGAGGCTGGTTCAGAAGCATAACTAAGAGGCTCACTGGAGTCTGTTGGGACTTAAGGAGGGATTCTGAAAACTTGTAGGACAGTTGTGTGTTGGGATGTACAGCAGTCCCTGAGGTTAGGAACAGGCTGGCTGCATGTTGGTAACCCTGCTATGATAGAATGGGTATTTTAGTGTATATCAGTTGTGTATTATTGATACAAATACAGTGATGGATCTGGACTCCTGCTTAGCTGTGGTGTTTGCTGGGCACATCCATGTTCCTGGTTGTGGATGATGTTTACCCCTAGCAGCAGTGATTCAAACCAAGGCACGGATGTTATTACAAACCTCGCCTTTGTTCTGTTTCATCTTTGTAGCAGATTTGACTGAGATCTTGTATTTTTCTTTGTTGATATTGCGTGCTTTGTAGGTGGGCTGGATAGGTTGACCTTGACCTTGGAATTATGTTTAGTGATTGTGATTTGTTGTTAAAAAGTACTTAATTTTCTTGTTTGTGTTTAAAAGAGTTGATTGGCAACAGGTCTTGTGTGCAGTGACACACTTCTGTTTGTGTCAGTTTACATGAAAACTTCACCTTTCCTAAAACACAGAACTCTTTTTTCCTTCTTTTTGGTAAATGTGCTTTTGTCTGTCTGTTGATCTTTATTGTCTCTGTCTATATTAATTTATTCTAAATAGATATTCTAAGTTTTATACTTGTAATAGAAAAGGAAAAGCCAAACTAGGCATGGGAGTATCTAATATAATATGTTTTGAGATTGGGGTTTTTTTCTTGGTTTGTTGTTGGGTTTTATTGCCACTAGATTGGTCAGCAGCATAGCTGAGGTAACTTCAGAAAGCAGTGTGGGGGAGTGTATCAGGCATAATGTTAGAGTGTGTCAAAATTTAAATTCGGTGTGGTTTTTTTAGTGTGTGGTATGTTTTCCTCTGAAGAACGATTTAAAAAACTGCTGGAGGAACTGGGGAAGGATCAGTCGAGATTTAGTCTGTGCTACAGGTGGTGTGTGGTTTTTCACTGCACTTGCTGCATTGGCTTTCACTTCATGGGAACTTGTCCACAGCAAGTTTGTTTGAAGTCAAAACCCTATGGCTTCTGCTGCTTGAGAATTAATCTTTAAGAATGAATGTCTGTTTTTGTTATGATATGAAAAGCCTCCGACTTGTGCTCTTGTTTGGGTGTGTCAGGTTGAGGCTAATGAAAAAAGGAAAAAGTCCAGCATGTTAGAAATACCTTGTCTGAGGGTGTAGTCTGACGAACTTTTCTCCTGGCAGCAGCATTGGTTTCGACCGCTCCTGCTGTTTGTTTCCATTCCCATGCTGTCCTCTTTGGTTGTGTGGGTAAAATACTTCGTGGGCCTGTGTAATAACGAGAGTTATGAATTTCTGGATTAAAAATAACTCCTGGAAGAGATGGTATTTCTGGTGTTGATCAGTACCCTCACTGGTTGATTGCCCACCTCTGAAACCTTCTTGCTCCCTCAGTGGGGATGAAAAGGGAAGGACAGTGGTGGAGACCTTGCACTGCTCAAACAGGCACCACTGTTGTGAGATACCCTCATTAGCCAGCTGCTTCTAAGCTCACTCGGCAGTTTAAATTTCTAGCGCTGCAGTGCATCACCTGCTTCCCAGACCCCCAAAAATCCAGTTCTCTAGGTTGTGTCTCACTCCAGAGAGAGTTGACACTCTCACTAGAGTCTCTTTCATTCTGTTGCAAAATGTTAAATTTGAGTTTCTTGCCTTAAGGTTGGATACAAGTAGAATTCTTCAGTGGTTTGGAGAAGTCCCCGTGTTACTACGTCTTTATAGATGACTGGTGTATAGATGTGTTTGGGTTAATACCCTGTGAACGAGACACCCTGTTCTAGGTTTTGAAGTAACAGAGAACAAAGACAAATTATACTCAATCTAAAATAAGCAGCAGATGAATGGGAGATTTGAATGGGCAAGGGCACAGTGAGGCAGTGCTGCTTGCTGTGCTCATTATTTTAGCTCCTCCTTTTCTTTTTGCAGTAGACATCATAGGAGAAGGAATTTTTGGAGGAGACAAGTGCATTTTGCAGGTGTTACAGGGAATTCCTGGAGCCTAGGGATAGTCTTGGAAAAATACCAAGATCCTTGTTTGAAAATCAAATACAAAAGCTTTTCTTTCTTTGTATAAAATCATCTGACTACTTGAAACAATCATGTAATGCCTCACTGGGAACAGGCCTTGTTGATGTGAGTTTCGTTTTGAGATTTTTGTTGCAGAGAGTGCAATTATTTCTGCTTCCTTGTGACAGACCAAAGAGGACCCTGTACAGTAAGAAGTATGGAGTGGACCTCATCAGATACACACATGCTGCCAACACCGTTGTGTACAGCTCCAACAAAATAGATGGTAAGTGATCCACTGGAGTGGAGCATATTAATCTCCTTACACTGCATGTCTGGATAATTAACTCTAAAGATTTGGGGAAAAGTTATAACAGCTCTTCAGTTGTAAGAGTTTTGTCAGAGGCAGTGAAAGGAATCAATGTCCAACACTAATGCACAGCTTGGTGCTAGTCCCCTGAGCATCCTTACATGTGTTTTGTTCACTGCTGCAATAAGAAAGGGTTAAACATTATTAGGGAGATTGCACTGTTCAGTTGGTGTTGGATCAGTGCTGTCAGTCAGCCTCTGCACCTTCATTTCTTGCATATGAGTGAGGTGGAAGGAGCAGCTGGGCTCAATGCCACAGCTCTGTCTGGTACACACAACTTGGCTGCAGAGGAAGGGAGGGCAGGAGGTTCAGGTAACTTAACAGCCAAGCCTGGAGGAGGTCACAGAGCTCAATTTTGGTTTTGTTTGTTGTAGTCAGTGTCTGGGAATTTTGCAATGACCAAGTCTCTTAGCACAGCACTTTACAAATGGCTTTTAACATTGTACACGTAGACTCATAATTTCTGGAGTAGAGGTTTTGGTTTGGTTTTTCCTTTGCAGAGATGAAGCTTAACAGTAGAGGTGCTGGTGCCTTGTGATGTGTGCTGGGCTACTAAAGGAGTTGCAAAGACTGTGAATTTAGAGAAGATGGAAGTTAAGAGTTAGGAAGTCAGGTTAAAGTAGAACAAGCTGGGCCTGAAACTAGAGGAACAAGGAAGTCTCCACCAGAATTGGATTTAATGGTGTAAAAGGATTAAAAGTGTCACAGGAAGCCTGTGCCTTTTTAGTCTGTTTCAGAACCTACTTATTTTTTTAATTATGTTATTACTTTATGTCACATTTTTTATTTGGCTGTTATTTAATTTACAATAACTAATAATTAACAATTTAATGAAGGATTTTTAATGCGATTTTGAGTACTGAGTTTTTGTTTATAAGCACTGGTAAGCCTTAAGACTTAAGTCTTCATGCCGCAGGGTAACATTATGGTAAACACTTAATCAGAAGAAAAGAAAAAGATACAATGCGAGAATGTGTGTTGCTTTTACAAATTGTAAGTTTAATAAACCCAACAGTGTGTTCTGTAGGAGTCCAGATACTGTTTAGTCCCTAATGCGTGTGGTCATGGGCAAGGTGCGTTGTATTAACCTGTTTTGCAGGTATTGGGAGGGAAATTTACCTCAGGAACATGTTATAGGAATGCTGGTGCTTGCTTCCAAGCATTTTTTCTGTTGAATTGCTACCAATCTACTTGTGAAGATTTCCTCAAGACCTCTGGACTTAGTTCCTGTTGCCTGATTCCAGGCTGAGGTAGTAGTTTGTACAGTTTGAGGGTCTATGATACCACCCGGTACAGGAGATAACTGTACAGGCCACTGCCTTGCCTGGGACAGAGCACTGCCAGCAGTGAGGATCACAAAGGAGCACAATTCCCCAGTGCTTCCTCTTTAGCAAAGGAAGATGGAATTCTGCACGGACACTTCGGAGATCAGGTAATGACAGTTCTTGCAGGAAAAACTAGAGATGTGTCTTAACAGCAAGTTTGAAGCAGGTTGGTTCTATCCAGTGTGGGATGTGACACTGGTATTAGGGATTGATATTTTGGATAATCACCTCAGGTCACTTAGAGCCTTTGAGAACTGTGTGTCACCAGTACCACACTTCCAGCTTGTTCCATCAGCTTCAGTTTGCTTGTCAAATACTGGAGGGTGGTTTAGACCTCTGATCTCAGCTTGATGAGCAACCTCAGGCAAAAATGGCAACTTGATAGTTTTTTCACATGTAGAAAATTTTGCTGAATGAGCCTTTCAAAACATTCTGAACACAGTAGCCCCTTTGACTGTCAAAATGCCCAGTACACGTTGCATCTTCTTGGCACATGTTCTTCTGAGTCAAAAGTAAAAATGTCCTTGACCTTCAGCAGGACTTGTTGGTCCAGCAGTACAGAGTCTGTACATAAAGACTAAAAAGTGGCTTCTGTTGTTTAATAATTGTTTCCTCTTAGAAGAATTTCTTTTCATTTTGGGAGAAAGTCTCAACAGCATCTTCCAGAATTGTGGGCTAGTCTTGGTGTGTTCACCTATACTCAGGATACAATTGGCACTTGAGAGATGTTGTGCTGCTGCTCTCATCTATTCAATTTAAGGTTGCTTGAAGTGCACTAAGCTTTAGATTACTCCTCTGTCCTCTTAGAGCTTAGCTGCTCTAAGTGCAGAGAAAGTGTGAAGCTGTTGATTGTCAGATTAAACAAAAAGAAGAGAGATTTGCTAGTTTTTAATGGTCTTGTCCTGACTTTGAAATTATGATTTTATCTTTTATCTTCAGCTGAGTGCCAGAATTGTACATTTCCTGTGTGTACTGCTTAGTTGGAGATTTGTTTGCTGGATGTGTATGTACGAAAGAGAGCAACATTCATGCTGCGAAGCAATACAAAGTGGTAGCATCAACTCTGTAAATTTGATACTCTCCATTTTGTGAGAGTGATGGAATAAAACCTGCTGCTACTTACATTTTAGCACCTTTGAAATTACTGTGCATGAATCACATGACAATTGTTTTTTAAATCAAATGTGACTTCAGACTGTGGGAAGTATCTTTTCCTGTTGCCTAATTTTCGGTTCTGCTTGAGAACAGAGTTGGTTTATGTCTGTTTCTAACTTGATTCTCTTTCCAAGTCCTACTTGAGAGCAAATGACCAGACTGAAGCACTGTGGTGAGATTACTATTGCTCTGGGGAGCAAGTTACTATGTGATCACTTTCAGATTACCTTGGGCTCATGGTATAATAAATCTTATGGTTTGTTTATGTTTCAGACACAATCCGATACCTCTCCCTGCATGACAACAAATACATTCGGTATTTCCCGGGGCACACGAAAAGGTGAGATGTGGCTTGGGGACAGGACAGGAGAAATTGAAATAAGAATGGTAATGAGCTCGAGTTCCATTACACTTGGTTCATGCTGCTTTTTGCTTTGTTCAGTTATGGGTTTGTTCGCAGCTGTTGGGGTGGGTGTTGCTTCATTCACTTCTTTGGTTTGTCTCTGATGCGTGTGGGTTTCTGTATTGCAGAGTGGTTGCTCTTTCAATGTCTCCAGTGGATGATACTTTTATTTCTGGATCCCTGGATAAAACTATTCGACTGTGGGATCTCCGCTCTCCAAATTGCCAGGTAGGTTGTAAAATTCATGTGCACAATGTGTTGGATTTTCAGTTGGAAGGATAAAAAATGCGTGTGTATTTGTAACAAACTAAAAATACTGCCAGAAGTGTGTGCTGCTGATTTAGTGCTGACACCTTCCCGAAGAAGCCTCGATCAGGAATCTCTGTGCAGTGTGTGTGTCACATTGTGTAACACCACTTGCTCTCACCTGTGTCTCTGTGTCCCTGCTGGAGAGGCACTGGGGAGAGCAAGAAATAACACCCACAGCTGATGAAACAAGAGAAGGGCTGGGTGTCATCAGCTTGTTCATCAGGCTGCTACTTTATGCAAAGGGTGTTCTCTCAGAGCTGGCGTCCCTCCTGTGTTGAGAATTCATCTTATCTGAGTGTTTATAGTGTGTGTCTAAAATTGGTGCCTTGATGCAATTAAATATGATGAAGAAACTGGTGATCTAAAGTAACACAGCAGCCATATGGTCTGGCACTTCCTTGCATCACCTCTGTTGTTCATCGGAACTGTTTGTGAGCAGATCTGACTTGCTAGCAAGACAGAACCCTATTTGTTTTTGTTTACTTATTTTGCTGGAATGCTTTACTTTTTTTAGTGGAAGCAGGCTTGTAAGGGCTGAGAAAAATACCAGATCTGGCAGCAGTGGCAGGAATGAAAGATTGGAAGTAGAATCTCCACCTTTAGTGGTATCTGGATATGTAGTGTTGTGTTCTCATATTTCCCCGTCTCTCCGGGACCATTTTGCTAACGAGAGAGGGCTCCTTGCTTATTCCAGATGATGGAACTGTAAACGAAAGAGAAAGAAAAAAGTTACATTTCTTACAAAATGTTTTACATTTTGTTAATTACAAAATCTTTCTTCAAACCAAGCCTTTTCTGGCAGATCTTAATTCTGCTTTTTTTGGCAGAGTATGCCTTTAACTCCAGTGTGTAGGTTTCCCTTGGGATGAATCTCCCATCTCCAAGTTGCTGCAGATGGATGGGATAGGGTTGTAAGTGCAGTAGCAGTTCTGTGATTTATGCTAATGCCTGAACTTGTAAGAATGGTAAAACTAGGACTCGTAACTGGAAGCTGCATCCAGCCAAGTTTGGCAAACAGGTTGAGGAAGTGTTACTTGTAGTTTTCAGTTGGTCCGTGAGATGGCAGCCATACTGCCTGGAAATATTCCCGGGAAACCAGAGCTGGCCCACTCACCAGGGCCCTGAGCATTGGCTAAGCTCACTGCCTCACCATCAGAGACCACAGGGAAAACTGACCTATGTGGGAAAGAAGTAGTAAAGTCTCTAGGCTTTATCTAGAGAAGAATGCAGAAAGAAAGAAAAATGCAGAAACTTGTTCAGTGTGTTGCAGATTTAATCAAAGATGTGTTCTCATTTATAGGCATACAGTTCATAAAAATGTTTGACTAACATGCACAGACTGCTAGTCAGGATACAGAAAATTACATATTTTGTTGGCTTTTACCAAATTTTCTCAAGTGTTTTCTACTGTGTGATTTAAGGAAGAGGTAACATTAAAAATAAGCACTGGTAGTAACCTGTCGATTTTAATATGTAAGGTCTTTTGACTTCCAGCAGGTATGCGTTTTCATTAAACAGACAAGTAAAGCTCAGCAGTGATATTCCCTTGCTTTCAAAGTACTTTTTTTCCCCTCTTGTGCAGCCATAAGTGGTAGATCATTGCTGTTGATCCCAGCAGCAGTGTTTCGTGGTGCTGCCTGGTATGGTTATTAACACAGCCATATGAGCCTCCCTTTTCTGGGGACTTCTGGAGTGCATGACACCTTGAATGAGGTTTTGATTTGTTTTGGTGTAAACTTTGTCACTGAAGGAAATTGGAAGCTCTGTATGATGACCTGAAGTTGAGAAAGCTGAGTTCTGAACCTTTGTAAAACCTCAGCATTTACTACTGAAATGAATTTGTTCCACCCCTAGTCTGCTGTCCTGCTCACAGTGGGCTCAAAGGGTGGTGGTAATAATGTGAGCATCAGTCTTGCAAGTTAATTCTGGCTATTTCTCTTTCTAGGGTTTAATGCATCTCCAAGGGAAGCCTGTGTGTTCTTTTGACCCCGAAGGGTTGATTTTTGCTGCTGGAGTCAATTCTGAAATGGTGAAGCTTTATGATCTCCGTTCTTTTGACAAGGTGAGGTACCCTAACTTCCCTTCTTACACTTTTTGTCTTGCAAGAAATAATCTAAACTCAGCGCTCAGAGGCTGGATTTGTGTACTCGATCTTACTGTCTGGGATGCCTCCCTGGCATCCAGAGAGTTAGCAGTATGCACATCTCATGGACAGAAAGGGATACAAATCCTGAGGTACGCTCTTAACCAATGTTAAAGTGCTGTCTCTTGAACCTGCTCCAAACTCCAGTTCAGGCTCCTTGTGTGGTTTTGGCCTTTCTTTCCTTGCTGCTTATTCTGGAAGAACACTGGCAAAGGTTGAGCCAGGACTGTCAGAAAGGATGGAAATTTGAAAGGGAACTGTACTGGCTTAGGCAGCTGAACTGAATAATCACTCAGCATAGTTAGGTCCGTGGTTTTCAAAACCCAGATGACTATTACACTGGCTCAGACTCTTTCTCTAACTTCATTTAGCGGCCTTGTTTGAAAACTTCCTCCTTCCTTAATTTAATTTCTGCTGTTGATTGTGATAGAGTATGAAACTATTGGATTGAAACAGCCTGTTGCACTCTTTTTTTGCTTTTGAAACTGGATTCATATGTTGAAACTTACACATGCAGTGACATGTTTGCCTTGACGCTGTCTTTTGGTATCTTAGGGCTAAGGATTTTCTTTTAAAAATCTGAAATGGTTTTCCTGCACTAAGGTTAAAAGCAGATTCTTGTTAACAGCAATGCATAGTCTTCCTCATATTTCCCCCTTTCTCTCTGCAGGGGCCATTTGCTACGTTTAAGATGCAATATGACCGAACGTGCGAGTGGACAGGCCTCAAGTTCAGCAATGATGGGAAACTCATCCTCATCTCGACGAACGGCGGCTTCATTCGGCTGATCGATGCCTTCAAAGGAGCTGTCCTGCACACGTTTGGGGTGAGCCTGCTGCCTGTGGTACTTGCTGGAAACCTTGGTGTTAGTTTGGGGAGCAGATGCCCTTCGGCTGTGAGATTGCTGTGGACACACTCTCTACTACATATTCTCCTGTTTTGTGCCATAGGGTTATAACAATAGTAAGGCTGTCACGCTGGAGGCATCATTCACACCAGACTCTCAGTTCATCATGATAGGTAAGATAATTCTTGGCAAGAATTTCAGTGCTCTGAAATTAGGGGTGTAATGTAGGGCTAAAGCTGTGTCTGTTGGGAAGCAGAATGTATTTAAATAATACAATGCAGCTGTAAGCTTTCTTTGCACTGACAGTGTTCTGTTAAGATTGCTCAGTGTTCTCTAGACTGAAATGTCAAAGAGCCTGCAATAAGGCTGTTCTTTTTTGCTTATGTAAAAATGCTGTTCCAAAATAGATAAGAAACCAGGAAGCCGTTGTAATGTGGGAAGACCTGTCACATAATTTGTCAGTGGTCCTCACCCTGTGGCTAGGACGCCCTCATGTGCTGCCTCAAAGCATTTTGTGGCTGTGTTGTGGCCATACCCTGTTTCCTGATGACCAAAGCACCTGTTTGTGCTTGGGTGACTGGTCTCGTAGCTTGGTGTGTTCATGCACCCCCGGGGGTGTTCCTGCACTGGTGATGTGCTGGGGCAGCTGCAGTTTGTTCATGTGGCTCTTGTAAACCCTCATGTCTGTGGAACAAGCTCTTAACCCTTGATAGAAGCTGTAGGCATCAGCCTGGTGGCTCCCAGTGTATGATTCCCCTGGCCCTCTGCAGGATGGACTCCTGAGGGAAGCAGGTGGCAAAAAGCAGTTTGAAACTCCTGTACAGCCTGGTGCTGCACCTTGGGCACCCCAAAATCAGCATTTCAGTCACCAGCTGCCCAACAGGACCTATCATATGAGTCTGTGTGGTGCTACCCTTTCCTAGAACTTTAGTTTTGTTCTTATTTCTGTGGCTGATACATCAAATGTGTTTAACTTTGTGGTAATTTGGCATCCAGATCCTCATTTTTCCTGGATGAGTGATGGTCTTGGCAAAACCTACTTTCTTTTGTTCTGGCTGAGAACTTCCTGATTGCAGAGAAGAGGGGTGGGGTTTTTTGTTTAGTCTGTCTCTGGAGAGCACTTTATTGCACATATTTACCTTCCTGTTGTGCTCTTCCAAATTGAAACAGTAGTAGAAATTCCAAACCACTTATTGCTGTTCAGTTTTTACATACAGTTAAGTTGCAACTTGTGCTTCTTAATTTTTCTTCCCTGAAAGGCTGCAGGCATAAATAGAGAAGCAGAAGAAAATTCTTTGCATTTTTATTAGGAATCCTATTTAAGATGAGTCTGAAGCAGAACTGAATTATAAAAATGCAAAGTTCTCAGCCTCAGAGTCTGAAAAATGTCATTTTAAAGTGAAAAACTTCTTCCATTATAGTAATGTGGAGACTTGATATCTCCTGGGAAGCTTCTGGTATTTGGCTTAGTGCATTGAAGTCTGGCTAGCTTCCATGGTAAAGGCTTTGGTTTGATTCTGTGCCCAGAGTGAGACATTTACCTGTGTCTGAACTGAGAACTTGTGTGAACAATGACTCTTTCCCTAGCACATTGGTGCAGGTTGGCCGGGGTCTCTCCTCCATGGCTGGAGGTGTCAGCTCTCCTTTCCTACTGGGTGACAGTAGTTAACATCTTTGCCTGAATAGTGCAAAGTAGTTAACATCTTTGCCTGAATAGCGTTGCCCTGTTGTGTAGTGGAGTTTCTGCAGCGCAGAGGTCTGCTAACTCTATGATGTTTTGTACGTGACCTTGTGACACCTGGAAAACTGTAAAGATTGTGTTATGAATTTGAGACCTGCCTGTTCCTAAAGTTCTGACAGAAAAAAATGTTCTTCATTTCCTCTGCTGACCTCTCCAGTGCATCATGCATATCTTGTTTTCCACTCCTACCTTCAGGTTCAGAGGATGGGAAGATCCATGTTTGGAATGGGGAAAGTGGGATGAAGGTGGCTGTCCTAGACGGAAAACACACGGGTCCTATAACCTGTCTGCAGTTCAATCCAAAATTCATGACTTTCGCTAGCGCATGTTCCAATATGGTAAGGAAAAGGGGGTTACGTTCCTCTGAGCTCCATGAGGTGCTGGCCCTTCCAGAGATGAATCTGAGAAGGCTCAGCGCCTCTCACGTGTGCTTACAGAAGGTGGCAGCTCCTATGGGGTGCTGTAGGTGAGATTTGTGTTCTGCTGTGAAAAGATGTTTTCTTTCCTCCTCTGTAGGCCTTCTGGTTGCCAACTATCGACGACTAATTCCTACACTGCGGCTGCTGTTGGATGGCTCCCATACTGCTAACAGCAGCACATCATTGCAAGCATAGTTTTGGAATTGCCTACATCTCCTAGACTGTGTTCCTGTTCCTGCGTATTTTCCATGTCTTACTTTTATCTACAGCATTCCGTTGTGGGGACTGCTCCTCTTGGCCTCCTGGCACGCTCAAGAAGCAGCATGCTACAAGTTCTTACCTTCCAGTCCATGCCTGGCAGGCTTCAGCCCAAGATGGGACTGACACAGTATTATTTCTTAGAGCGGTGAAGTCTGTTTTATTACAAAATGTTTGTGGCATTTTTTAAAGCTGTAATTACGTGTTTTCCTGCTGTAAGTGCACAAGGCTATTGATGTTCCAACGTGGAACGTGCAGTTCCTTTCCATAAGTGCATGTTTTTAACGTCTGGGATCTCTGGTTTCACTGCAGTCCACAGATGCAAATACTTCTGTGCCAAATGTGAACACTGACAGTTTTCAACGGCAGATGCTGGATTCTCTTGCAGTGGAACGTGCACCAGAAGCGTGGGTAGCTGTGAATGTACCTCATACATCTTGTCATCCTTTTACTTGGCGATTTAGTGTGCAACTGCACAGGTTTCATCCACTGTCAGAGGTTGCCAAAGCCTCCCTGCTGTTTGCCGTGTCAACATCCTGGAGGCGCAGACAGCACTGCTGAGGTCCAGCCAGTGTCCCAAGCAATAAAGGAGTCTGTCAGCAGGAAGACGGAGAAACCACACTGAGACTGAAAGCACAGTCTGCTTGTGTATCTTCCTTATGTACCATCTTGGCTGATCCTACTTGTAAATATCATGGGGTGGGTGGGCAGTGGGAATGGGCCATATTTTTTTACTTTTAGATATAAAAGAATATGATGTGGGCCAGTATTGTGAGGTGTCTAGGCTGTTTACTTTCACCGATGCAGTTTTCCGCCCCCTGGTCTGTAAATAAGCTCCATGAAATTCATCCCACACCAGGCTTAGACTGGTATTCCTTTGTTGGTAAAACTGACATGTGGGTAGTCCATGACACAGTTTGTTACTGGTCTGCAGGTTTCCAGTGGTAGTTCCAAAAGAGCAACACATCCTTTGTCAGATGGTGTCTTCAGAAATGAATTTTAAAAATCTTAGGCATGACTGTGCTGACTCTGCTTTGCCGTGGTCCTGCTCCAAGGAATGCCCCTGCAAAGAGATGGGGAGGGACATGCTCTCCTGCCTCAGGAGCTTGTAGCACAGAAAAGCTGGCAGGCTGGTCTTCAAGCCCAGTTCCAGTTTCTTTTTCCTGAAATGCTGCTTCAATGGAATGCATCCACCAGCAAGCTTGGACAGGCCTGGTGAAAATGTAGTGTTCACTGTATTCTTGCCTTTCCAAACACACTTGGGTTTGTGCTGGGCCACAGCTCGGGAAGTCTGTTCTTTCCCTCGCCCAGTCACATGTGCTTCCCTGCTCATAAATACGAAAAGCTGGCAAGGTGACAAGACAGTAATGGGCATGTTCTCTCTGCTCTCCAGTGCCACTCCATCCTGGCAAACCGTGCTGCGGCGTTTTCCTTAGGTCAGTTGTCCTGATGTTCCCATGTTACAGCAAAGTTCATCTCAGCTGTATACAATTCACAGCATGACTCCCTGGAAAAGTAAATGCCTTGTAGCACAGCTGTTTCTGTTTTGCTCCTTCTTGCCTTTTTTTTTTCCCCCTCCCAGTCCTTGTCCATGGAAAGGTGCTGTGCCAAGAGCTGGGGATGGGCACTGAGCATTTCTGCGCTGCTGGTTCCGTTCAGGTCGCAGCGCTTGCCTGTGGCAGTGCAGGAGCGCTGCCCACATGGGGCAGGCTCACACCGTGGTGCTCGATCTGTGCTGTGGTTGTGGCTCATCTCTGCTGCCACACGGGGCATTTCTAACCACAGGTCTGTGATGTGAGTTTGCCATCCTCCAGCAGGGTGATGGATGCTTTCCCTCTGCCACACAGACCTGCTGCTGGAGATGCAGATGAGAGGTTCATGCCACCCCTCTTCCTGTGCTGTCCCACCATTGCCTATAAATAAAACAGCCCCGTGCAAAGGGAGGTGGTTTTCTCGGGCCTTAGACACTTTAACTCAGCAGTGTTGCATTTCAGGCTGCTTGGTGCTATTTTACCTTTGTTGGTATTTGCAGTGCTTTGTAAAATACAGGTATTTGGGGTTTGTAGTGTGTTTTAACAGTCAAACTTCAGCGTCCAGTAGTAAATAATCTTTGAGATTTTTCAAGTCTTTTGCCTGAGGAAGTGAACAGATAGCCTCCGGCCATATTCCTTGTTACTTTTCATAGGGAAGCATTTGGAATTCTTTTATTCTCTAAAAGCTCTTTGTTAATGTGGTTTGAGCGCTTGTCTAGAGGTCATTGTTCAACTCTCTTCTGCTTGCAGTGTTGTAAAACATGGTATGTTGTGGCATGGAATGTTTAAGGAAAAGGGAACCAGAGGAGTGGTTTAGGAGGATAGACACACAAGCACGTCAGTGGCTTTCTGGAGTGAAGAGGGATGTTCAGGCTCATGCACAGCAACACTAGTGCTCAGTTCAGGATGGCAGCTGAGCACCTTCCCAGGGCCCACTGCCACCCACACAGGCAGAGACATCTCTGTTGATGTAGCATGGAGTGCTTTCCATCTGGCTTTAGAAGAGGGGAATGTGCCAAGTGTTGTCAGGGAACTTGAGGATGGTGTGTTTCGGACAGATGGACAGGAAAGGTGAATAAAGCTTTCAGCTTTCAGCTGCTATGTGCTTCTCTAGGAGTCTCAGGGTTGCAATTCCTGTATTCTTTAGGGCCGCCAGCTAATGAGAAACAGATCTGATGAAAAACAGCCTTCCTAGGTCTGACAGTGGCCAAGCAGGGAACAGCATTCCCCCTCCAAATCTGACACCTAAATCCCCGCCATGTTCTTTGGGATGAAGTAAGGCTTTTTTTCAAAACAAAGGGGAAGTGAGACTCGAGAGCCCACCTCTAAGTAAGCAGTGTGGTGGCTGAGCACGTCTGCCTGGGCTGTAGGAGATTTCAGGTGTAATTCTCCAAGTCAGTCTTGAAAGATTTTTATTACTTTATTGAAGCTCCCAGGTCCTGGATTCACGCCCCAATGCCTGCTTTGGAGGGTGGAGGAGCAATTGAGTGACAAATTTGGAAGCAGCAGTGTATCTTTTCCAATGCCTCTTGGCTGTATTAGCACTTTAAGAGACTTCACCTTGGTTTTGGGTCAGGGGCAGGAACCTGGCGAGCCTTTCAGAAACTGGTCTCTGTGGTCGTGAGCTGCTATAGGGAGTTGGACTCCTCGGTGGTATCTGCCAGTGAGTGTAAATACATAAAGTCAAATTATGCTTTGTCACAAAATACTACATATGTGGAGAATTCAATGTTGTGGCTGTGACCAATAAATATTTTGTAGAGAGACCACTTGAGTGCTGTAACTTCTGCGTTTGTCCAGTGTGATACAGCTTGCTTCTTAGAGGGGGAATGTTAAATGCATCCATTTTTTAAAAACTTCCTTTGTTTTGGAGAGTCAGGAACTCTGTAGTGGAAATTGTGATTCTTTGAAGTTACTCCTCCATCAATTGCCCATTTTAAGAGGGTTTTTTCTGCCAATGAATGTATCAGGATAGGGAAGCCTTGTGACAGCTACTCATGGAGCTGTGGTGCCCTAGATAAAGAGGTGTTCACAGCAGCCTGTGGTCTGGATGGAAGAGCTGAGCTCTTTCTCAGCAAGAAGGTGAGAAAATAACTTCTTGGATCATTACAGTCAATGCATATGAATGTAGTGTTAACAGCTGCTGAAGGGAGGACAGCAGCCAGCATCATTAACATGGGTAAACCCTGCATTGTTTTCAGGTCAAGCTGGAGAGAAATGTTTTTTGTTCTACCCCTTGCTTAAATCACAAGCAGATAGCTGAGAAGGCTGCCCCATTCCTGGGGGCAATTTCCCCCCACTGCAGGAAATCATCTTTTGACACCAAGCTCTTGTGGCAGTTCTGGTAAGGGAATGCTTCTGGTGACAAGCAAAGACAAATTAAAAGCAAAAACTCCCCTGTGATTTTCTGAGGCTGTTTTTCTCCAGCCCAGGTCTGTGTAAAATCCCCAGCAGGAATAACACCACAGTAAGATGCATGGGAAAAAAAACAAAGTACTTTTATTTGGACTTTCATCCTTGTGGAACTTAAACACACACTGGGGTTTGGCTGCTTCTCTAGGGAATCTTGGATTCTGTGTAATGAATAATGAAAACCAAAGTGGGGACTCGGGGAGATGGGAAGCTTGTCCAGACATGTATTTGCCTGGCTGATAAACAGGCTGGGAAGCAGATCCTCAGAGTTTAAGAAAACTCTGGCATGTCTGCTGCACTGTGTTTCTGCTGGAGTGAGTGCTTGAGATTCAGCACTGCAGACAAATTGCAACAAACCAGTTTTATTTTACTTGGAGCTCTTCTACTGAATCAGCTGATGCACTGAAACACCTTGGTTCTCATCAGTGCTGCTGCTACACAACCTGCTTTGCTGTCAGAAATGACCTGAATAGAAAAAGTGCCAGCAAGTGTGGATTAAGATTTGTTAGAAATCTGTACATTGTGTTACTAGTACGCTTCAATGTTCTTAAATAAGAGTAAGGCACAAAGCTTTGCATAGGAGGCTCCTGTAGACCGGGGTGAAGCTTCACCTGGCTACATCCTCTGGGCTTGAGGTGGTGCTGCCTACAAATGGCAACTGTCTCAAGAGGTCTGGGCTACTGCTCCAGCATTCCCATGCCACAGGCATGGCTGTGCCCAACGCTGTCTTGGCAGCAGCTCCCAGGTTTTCAGCACATCTCACGTTACAGCAAATGGATATGAGAGATGCTTTAGCTTATGCATCCAGTTCAGCTTAGTTCAAGTCTGATTAAAAGCCAGCTCTTCAGACTGGCTGGATCTCAATTGATCCTTATTGTTCAATATTAAAAAGGGAGAGGGATCAGTAGAAATATGGATTTGAGTGTCACTGTACCGCAAAGATCTTAGAAAAAAGTGCCCTTTGGCTTGCATGGCCCCCTTTGCAGGTTCTCCTTGGTCCAGCAATGAGAAAGGGGAGTGATTTGTTGCCCACTGTGCTTCTCTGGCATGTTCTTAAGGAGCTAATCTTGTTCATCCTGTGCCAAGTGCTGGCTGTGCATTTCAGGTTCGACTGCAAATGGTTTTGCTGGAAGAGAGTGTACGTGTGCAGCAGAAATCCTTCAGTCTCAGGTTGATGCTGAATGGCACCACAGTAAGGGAACACAGAGATGCTGTGTGTCATGCTGGCAGTCAGTCCTCTTCCCTGTTGTGTAGTGGGATGACAAATACAGAGATGTCATCATAGGATGCCTCGTGGCTGTCATCCAGCATCCACTGGTGGCCTCTCTTCTTTCCCCTTGCTCTGCCCACCAAGCACTTGGCCAGTTCTGAAAACCTGTGGGTAGAAAAATGCAAGGCTTGGGTTAACACAGCAACTATTCCCCTTAAGAACAATGTTGAGATGGGGCTTTATGTTGTCAAAATAACAAGGTCTTTTAAGACATCAGCTTTATAATTGTTACTTTAGGATGGGGACAGATTAGCAGGCAGTTTCCAAAGTCACAGGAAAGAGTGGTCATGCCAGAACTGACCTGGAAGCAGTGGGATCTCAGCCTGCTTTAGGCCTGACCAGATTCTTTGGAAGGGAAAACAAAGACAAAGCTGGCATTACCTTTGAGGATCTGTCCTGTTTTCTGCAAGGAAGCTCCTGACCACACGGGCGACCTCATCATTGCACAGAACATCCCAAAGGCCATCAGTTGCCATGATGAGGACATCGTCTTCCTTAATGTCATGCAGAGCAAAGTCAAATACATTCACCTGGAAAGCAGAGGAGTAAATCTGTGACAACTCCTGCAATGTAACAGAGGGGTCAGGGAGATGAGACTTCCCCTGAGAGATGCCACACTGGGACCAGGGTGCTTGGAGAAAGGCTAAGACCTGCCAAGTCTCTAAATGCTACAGAGGAGCAGCTTGTTTAATTCCACCCTACAATTCCCATGTGCTGCGACTGACCTTAGGAATGCAGGAGAGGAAAGGTTTAACTTCAATGTTGGTGTCGATGACCTTGAGTTGATGATCCCCCAGGCCTCGAGAGACAGCCAGAGTCCCCAGCAGGCGAGCCTGGCCCCAAACAAAGCAAAACGGGATTGAAACATCACGGTGTGGTGCCTTCAAAGGCTGATGTGTGGCTTGTCCTGACTGATCTACGTGTTACTTTAGGACCTTTTTCCAAGCATCACCCAGAACAGCCTCTGGAGACTTTGGAGATGGAGGAGTGATCAGAAGCAATGGCCTGACAGGAGTGTGGAGACAGCCTGACTGTGAATGGCTCCATGTGGCCCATGGTGTGCTCTGGAGTTAGTACATGTGCTCTGGGCAATGCTACAGACCTCAGGAAGCCCATGGTGGCATCTGCTCTTGATTTGAGGTGGCAAGAAAGACAGTTGGGTTGGTTTGGGGGTGTCCCTTTGTCCTGGCAAAGGAGGTTCTGCACTGACTCTGCAAAGGGGGTGGCAGGGTGTTTAGTGCTGGGGGAGGGGACGGGGCTTTCTGCTCGACCCCAGCAGGCAGATGCTGGATGGGTGCAGTCGTTGCTTCTCCCTACCTCCTCCTTCCCTCTCCAGGCTCATTTCTCAGCCTCTCCTTGAGGTGGACAGTTTGTGGGAAAGGCAATAGAGCTAAAGGAGACAGTCCCAAGTGGGAGCTGATGCAGTTTGTTCTCATCTGAATTGTGTTCTTGTGTGCAAGGGGAGATGAGGAAAGGGCAGGCTGCCTCAGGGCTGCTGTCTGCTCTGCTGTGCTCTGGAGGAGGGTGCAGACTCTGCTCCAGAGGGCTCTGGGTTACAGCAGCCAGGCAGCAAAGGGAGCTGCTGTATCCAGGCTGTGGGACTGCTGTGCTGGAGAACACCAGAGCTCCAGGTCTGCTGTAGTGCCCCAGAGTGTGACAGGAGTGACAGGAACACTGAGGGCCCCCAGCAGACTTGCCTGTGCTTTCCCAATGTGTAAAGCATTAAGCTACCTGCTTCCCATGCCCATGGACGAGAGGATACTTGAGGTCAGCTTTTTCCACCGTCTTGTACCCCCTGGAACAGAGAATTCACTGTTGATTTGGGATTTGTCTGACTTTGGTAGTAAAACCCAGCCAGAGCATTTTGGCTCTGATTGAACCCTTGTGGTGTCCCCATGCACAGGCACTTCACTGAGGCAGGGGCAAGGTGACCCTCAATCTCCCTTCCCAGCTTGTACCTACACCAGGCTGGGACTCCCTGCACCAGCCCCACCTCGATGGATGCCAGGACCATCCTGACTGTTTTCTAACCACCCTTCCAGGGCCCTGGTCCTTCAGTCGGAGGGAGCTGCTCACAGCATCCTTCCCTACCATCGTGCTGCTGCCCTTCTCCCTTCACCTCCCCTTTGCTGTGAGCAGGTAAAGCTGCCCTGTGCTGCAGCCTTCCCCTCAGGCAGAAGGGACTCACCAGCCCTCCATGAAGTAATCCCGGTACAGGACTTTCTGGCCCACATCATCTCCCTTCAACCTCCGTGGAAACTCAAAGCGTGTGAACTCACCATCCAGGAGCTTGGGGAAAAGGAAAGCCTGGAGGAGGGAATGGAGGGGTGAGCATGGACAGGTTCTGCTTCAGTGCAGTAGGGCGCCAGAGCTGTTTCTGCCTCAGGACTGGCACTCCCAGCAGCAGGATGGAGACCAGAACTGGGAAAGCATGTTCCAAGGAGGACAGGAACATCTTCCCTACTAAAGACTGTTGGCTGAATTTTTACCCCAGCCCTCCCTGGCTAGTGTCAGCTGACGTTATGGCCACACAGTGGCCTTCAAGGAAAGCTGGAGGTCCTCTTGCCACATGCCCTCTCTGACCCAGTGGGATGCTTGCAGCTGGATTGTCTGATGGAGTCACTCACCAAGTGCTGGATTCGCTGCCTCTCTGACTCGGGGGTGAACTCGCTGCTCATGGGCACAATGTTGTCCTTCAGGACAAGAATTGCCCTACAAGGGGGAAGAGGCAAAGCTCAGCTGTGCCAGAGACTAGCTGTGCACCCAAAACTGTTAAAAAATGCCACTGTATTTCAGATAACTGCATTGCAATTGCACTGTTGCAGCAGAGAACTGTGCTTGCCTGGTTTGGCAGTGGTTGAGCTGACTGTTGGAGGAATGGGGGCCCACAGCCAAGTGAGGGAAATCACCCTTCACTTTTAAACACCTGCCAGGCTGATGGCACTGCTGCATTACCACCCCAGTGCTGGGTCTGGGTAGCTTTAGTCCCTTGAAATCCCCAAATTGTTCCAGAAGGCATGAGAGCACCTTTCTTCCAACAGGTCCTGTGCCAGGCAGGAGGGAGATGGCTGGGCTGCACATTTACTGTGTGTAGGATTAAATCAGAGTTGTGGTTTAACCTGGCAGGCAGCTGAACACCACACAGCCACTCACTCACTTCCCCCACACCCAGTGGGATGGGGGAGATAACTGGTAAAAAGGAAAGTAAAATCTGTGGGTTGAGAGAAAGGAAGTTTAATAGGACAGGAATGGAAGGGAAAATAATAATGAGAGAAGAATTTGAATACAGAGAACAACTGATGCACAGTGCAGTTGCTCACCACCCACTGACCGATTCCCTGCCAATTCCCCAGCAGTGGCCCCAGGCCAGCTTTCCCCTCAGTTCACACACTGAGCATGGTGCCACATGGTCTGGAACATCCCTTGGGTCACTTGGGGTCAGCTGTCCTAGCTGTGTCCCCTCCCAGCTTCTTGTGCCCCCAAACCTCCTCGCTGGTAGGGTGAGAAGCTGAAAAGTCCCTGACTATTGCTGAGCAGTACTTGCACAACTTAAACATCAGTGGGTTTTCAACAGTGTTCTCCAGAACTCTGTCCCAGCTGAACCCAGGACACTAAGATTCTGGAAACCTTGCTTAGCTCTCAGCTCTCATCCCCAGCAACTTCCCCCTTTTATTATGACTCACCTGCTGTCCCCAGCATTGGCCACATACAGCTTTCCCTGGAAATAAAAGGCAGCCAGAGCAGTGCAACCTCCTGTCTGGTTCGTAGCTTCCATCTCCTGGCCAATGACTTCATCCTGTTGGTGTAAACAAGTTTGGAGACTGATGTGATCTGGGCTGCTGCTTTCTACACAGTGTCCCATCCCTCCCAGCAGAAATCCAGAACCAAAACTGCCCGTGGATCGGCCACAGGAAACCAGCAAAGTGACAATGTTGCTTCTGTACAGCCTACACGGCTGTTGCTCCTGAACTGTGGATGCTTTAGGAGGGGGATGGGCAGAGCTCAGACTTGTATGTGCTGTGTGAGTATGACAACAGCCACCTTCCTGCCCTACAGAATTGTACAGAGCTACTGCAGCTTTGCTCTGGGTCAGTCTGTATGTCTGGCAACATACAACTCTGAGGCAGACCCTGGGGTCTGACCCGGTGTGATCTCAGCACATTTAAAGGTTTGGCCCAATCGTCCAGCCTACTCAGCGAGCAGAAGCACAGACCCTGCCTTCCAGGGCACAGGGAGGGACAGACTGACTGCCTGGGCCAGCAGGACTGGTGCCCTGCACGGGGTACTCACACATTCCTGGAAGGCATTCTCCAGAGCTCCCACCACCAAGTCTGCGGCGTGGATGTGCTTCTCCTCCACGAACTGGGGGTCGCTGTCACAAACGCAGCGTCCGCTGAGGTGCATGGGGGGCTGGGCCTCGGTGATGCCTCCCACGACCTCCTCCAGCTTCTGCTTGATGCAGTAGTGCAAATAGTTGGAGGCGATGATGGCAGCGTCGGGGCCACCGTGGCCATCAAACAGCGCCCAGTAGTGACCAGTCAGAAACTGCCATGAGGAAGAGGGACAAGACAGGGGCTGAAGAGGTTGTACAGATGGCAGGCTCACAGCCAGGATGCCACTGTATGTGTTTTGCCTGGCTTTTCCACCCCAGCTACCCTTCCCTGCCACTGGTAAATCTTCCTGTCCAGCTCAAACTAAAGCGATGGCCATGTGCTGCTCTGCCAGGCCCATCATCTGAGCTCTGAGCATCTGGATTTGCACCACCCACCCTCAGTGCTGTTCCTGTGTGCGAGGGAAGATGGGACCATTTCACAAGAAGTGAGGCCAATCCTGGTGATAGCATCCTGTGTGCCCAACTCACGTTGCTGCCCCAAGTGATGACAAGACACACTGGCCCTTGAAAGCAGAGGGAGGACAGGAGAGGTGAGGGCACAAAAGGCTTGGATGACCTCAAATGCTGCAAGTCACAGGCCATGGAAGTAGAAATGGCATTTACAGACAGAGCTATGTATTTGCTGGCCACAGGGTACATGGGTCCCCTAAACACACCCAAGGAAGGGTTTCAGCACCTGGGCATGTAGGACTGATGGAGCAATCCCATGTTTCCCGAACCTGTGCCCTTGGGTGGCAGCAAAAGGCTGGCAGCACGGTGAGCACAACCTGCCTTGGGGCAATACCTGCGTGGAGCACAGGATCAGCCATTCTTCGTCCTCCTCCAGACCTGGCTCTCTCCTCCGGACAGAGATCTGACAGCAGGCTGCCTGGTCCTCATTGAACTCCGACTTCTCAGCATTGATAACCCTGCAAACACTCCAGGTAAGGTGTGCACCTCTCCTGCTCCCAGCCAGCTGTGCTGGCTGCTCTGCAGCCACTGAAACAGCTGCACCTTGCCCCTCCTTTCCAGCCCCGTGCTCCCTCCTCCCTTTTCAAACACAAGGATCTCTGCTGGTGACTTCAATAGCAAGTCCTTTATGTGCAGCAGGGAGAAGCCCAGCTGGGGACACAGAGACCTGCACCCTGGCCTCAGGCAGCTCTTGTCAGCAGCCCACACCGTGCCATTTCCTTGTTGACACAGTGCATTGCAAAACTATCGCCACTGCTTTTCCTTCCAGCCTTGCTAATGCTTGTCTCTAGATGGGAGTGTGCTCTCCTTGCATTTCACGCTGTGCCATCCCAAAACCATGGGAGCATGACGTGGTCTGGCCAGGACGTGGGGACAGCTCCTGGCTGGAGTTGTTCTGCCTGATCCATCCCCTCTGCCGTTTAAAACAGCAAACCAAGAGATTTCTAAAAACGTGGTCTTCCCCTTTCTTTGTTTTAAAGACACTTTGCTAAGAGCGGTGATCCTCTCGGCGCTGCCCCGGCCACTTGTCACAGCCCCGGTGCCGGCCCTGCGGCTGGCAGGGGGTGGGCAGGGACGGAGAGGGGCTAGAGGATTCCCCGCCGCGACAAACCTCCCCTGGAGCAGGAAGCCGCTCCCTCCTCGCCCGCAGATGCTGCAGGAGGGCGAGCGGTGCCTGCGGGCGGCCCCTCCGGGCAGGGCGGCTGCAGCCGCGGGGCGCGGCGCGGGCAGGTGGGGCGCGACCACCGCCGGCACCTCGCCAGGAGCCCCCCCGCACCCTCCACACGCCCCAAACCTCCACTACTCCCCGGTATCGGCACCCCGGGACGGCCCCTAACCCCGCCCGGCCACCCCGGGGCTCTCCCGGAGCCCCTCCCGGCTCCACTCACTCGGCGTATCCCGCGCCCCAGGGCAGGGGCCGCTCGGGCCCGGCGCCCCTCACGGCCCGCCCGCCCCGCGGGGCCTCCTCGCCGCCGCCGGGCAGGAACTTGGGCCGGCGGTAGCGCAGCGCGGGGG
>VWZT01016807.1:169829-205772 GCA_013397055.1 Pachycephala philippinensis
ATGAGATGAAGCTTCCCGAAGGAGCCGGCAGGTTTCCTGCGAGTAGCGGGGGAGGGGGACACTGAGTCAGGCTCGGAGCGTTTGGGTGCCGGGAGGAGGTGCGGGAGGGGGGCTGGCCCCGGGGTGCCGCCGGTGCGGGGCTCTCCCGCATCCTTTGTCTGGGCCGATGCTCGGCACCCGCCCGACGAGCGGGGACAGATGTGTCACGCACATCTGCCTGGCCGCAGCCCCGGCCACCGCTCCCTTGCCCACGGGGATGCTCGGCCCCGGCTGCCCCCAGCCCAGCGGAGCTGCGGAGAGCCCGGGTGAATTCCTGCTTCCCAATTTCTCCGCCCGCTCCCCACAGGACCCAGCCAGCACCCCGACACGACGGCTTTTGCATTTCTGAGTGTGCTTGGTGCATGACTGACTGTGTGTCCTCACGGTATTTCCCTCCTGCCCCCCGCCTTGCCAGCTCAATTAGCAGTATTAATCAGGAGTAGAGGTGCTGCATAATTTATGTAACCGAATCAATATGCGAGCAGGGATGCGAGAGCAGCTGCCCCTGGAGCCCTGCTCTGTGCGATCGGATGTGAATCCAGCCCCGCAGCGTGTCCCGGCAGAGGAGCTGGGACATGAGCTCCCTCTGGTTAGCACCTTTGTGCCAGCGTGGGAATTTGTGCCTGCTGGTCCTTCATGGCATAAGCATCCTTGTTCCTTCAGCATGGTCGAGAACATCCTTCCCCTCCCGTTGCTTCTGGAGGGGCTGTAGCTGAGAAGTGGCCAGCGATGATGCTTAGATGTTTCTCCTGCTTTTGCTCAGGAGAGCTGGTGGTTGATGGCATTTAGGCTCAGGTTTATTTCTTCTGAGATCCTGAAGATCAGGCTCTAATTAAATCTTGTTTTGCGAAAATACAACAATAATTAAAAAAGTTAAAAATCAGCAGGATGGACCCCAGCACCCAGCTGAGCTCTGGGTGTGCTGGCCCTGCTCTGCAGAGCTGCCCGTGGGGTTTGGGCAGGCAGGGCCTGTTGCACTCTGTGCCCCAGGAGGCTGCTGCCTGTTGCTCACTGGCCATGCCCGGCTGCTCCTGTGCTGCTGGTGCTGTCCTTCCTGGCACCCTGCGGCTGTCGGGGAGGGAGATGTGCCGGCTTGGCTCTCTCTGAGAGCACTGACCTTCCCTGACCTTGGTTGCCCACGGCTTGGCACACTGTGACCGATCTGGGAGTCACCGTGGGGCACCGTGGCCCTAGGAGGTGACGTGCCCTGTCAGCGGGAAAGGGGAAGGGACTCGACTTCCCCCAAGGAGCTGCGGCGGTGCAGGGTGGGGATGGAGCTGCTGACTCTGCCCTGGCAGCAGATCCCTGAGCTGGGGGTGGTGTAAAAACCTCCCTGTGCTCATGGAAAACAGCTTGTGTTGGGTGGTCTTGCTGTCGCAGCATCTTGGACATCTCTGGGTTCTCTCTCCGTGCCCTGTTGCGCCGTCTCTCTTCCGGGAAGCTGCTGTTTCCTCTCTGAGTGCAAATCTGCCCCTCCAACACCTGCGAGGCACAACTGGGGTGCTCCAGGCTCTAATAAACCCCCCCCGAGGTGGGTTTGGGATATTTCAGTCTGCCCCACCCCGTCACGGTGATCGCGTTATTCTGTTTGCTCAGCAAAGAGCAGATTCCATATCGAATGAGGAACAGCAGTCCCACTGCTACTTTCATCCCCTCTGCTGAGGCGCTGAGGTCTGTTGTTTGCTGAGGAGGAGGGATTTTCCACCTCTTCCCGATTTCTGGGGCCTTGTTATCTTTGTGTGCACCCAGCGTTTTCTGTTTTTTCATTCCCATTTCTCCTGTATTTTCAGGAAGACATCTGCTCCCGGGGGAATTATGATCAGATCCCACGGCTGGCTTAGGGGAGGTTGCAGACAAGCTGGCGAGGGATTTTGCTTGACACTGTGCTAGATCTGTGTGAGAGCAGGGTGACGTGGTGGTGGGGATCCCCCGGAGCAGCCCCTGCTGCGACACTCCCACGTCATCCTGGCTTTTGGGGAGAAACAGGAGGAGGGCAAGCGATGGCAGTGAGAGCTGCGGGTTCAGGGAGTGCAATCAGGCCTTTCATGCAGTGGCAAGAGGCTAATTATTGTTTTTTTGAGTATCCCAGGCAGCTCTCTTGAAGGTGCTGGCGAGAAAACCAGGCTGCCATGGAGACTGCCAGGCTGGGGAGGCGGTTGGAAGCTATCAAAGGGTGCTGTGGGCTTCCTGGGGCTGGAAACCTGCTTTTTAGCTACAGCTGGGAGGATTCATTGAGTGTTTTTGCAGTCCCTGTTTTGCTCTGAGTGGCATTAGATTGGAACAGCGTTTGCTGCCTGAGCTTAGAACCTTGGGAAGGCGATGCTGAACCAGGGCTTTGATGCTGGTGGGAGGTCATCTGCTTTCAGTTGCTTTTGGGATCTCTTTCAAGACCACTGGGCAGAGAGAAAAAGTCTCTTAGAGGGCATTTTGTTTCATCTGGAAAGTAAAGAAATCAAATGCATTTTGTTTCTTCAACCCAAAAATAGAGTTTGGTACCTGCTCTTTCTGGGGGAGGCGGCAAGATCTGGGAATGGGGGAGGACCTTTGCTCCCATCCACAGCTGAGCTGCCACTTTGCCCCAGGTCTGGATCTTGCTTTGGGAAAGCATCTGGTAGGAATGGATGCTTGCTTCAGGAGAAGCATAACCATGATACACACGGGCAGGAATGCTGTCAGATGGGTAAAAAAAGAGCAGAGAGGTGGGACCCAGGAGCTGCTGGGCCTGCAAAAGCCTTCTTGGAAAGTAGGTGGGTTCGTGGCTCTTCAGTGAGAAGAAAGAAGGACCTTCTCTGCTCATCCCCCACATCCCCAGCCGCTGTCCTCTGGCTGTGCTGGCAGGCAGCAGTGGCTCCCAAGGCACCTGGATGCATGAATTTGGGGGCAGCTTTGGGATGCTGGAGGCACCCCCTAAGCAGGGACGTGTCACAAGGTGCCATCGGAGAAGGAGGAGAAGGAGAAGGGGTGGCTGGTTCATGGCCCCTGTTATTGATGGGGAGCAGAGAGCACTGGGCTGCTGCAAGGATATTTTTGAGCAGCCAAACCCAGGCTCTTTCCTGGAGCCACCTTGGAGGTTGATGCCCACTGTGGGGAATGACCCATGTCCGAGTGGATGGCACATCAGGACAGCCAGAGCGGCAGCACGGGTGGAGGACCACATAAATGCCCTGAGATGTCAAACCCCTTGAAGTCAAGCACCTAAAGTGGTGGGACAGAGGAAATCCTTTGGAAGGTGTGCAGTGAGAGACTAAATGCAACGAGATCATGGCCAGGGTGTGTCCCTGGGTGCCTGCCCCCTCCAGTGCACAAACCAGTGCTCTGCTGGTGGCTTTACTGGGCACAGAAAAGGAACAGCAACCAGCAGCTTCTGCAGGCGAGGAAGGACCATGTGTGCTGCACCACCACTTTGCCCCAGGATCCAGCTGATGCTGCCTGCAGGGTGAGTGCTGCCTACCCTGGAGCCAGGGAAGGGACAAATAACTCCAATCCAAGGTGGCAAAGTGCAGACAAGACAGGTCCTGGGCACACGTGGAAAATCAGGTGCTGAGAGGCAAATGTCTGGTGTCAGGCAGGTGGCTGAAAGTCTCTGGGCAGGATTTGCACTAAGGACCAGGAGCTGTCTGTGTGAAATCCTGCAGGAATACAGTCTAGCCCCACAGAAAACGGGGAGAAAAGCTTTGCTTGTCTCCTCTCTTGCTCCCTTACCCCCCCATCCCCCGCTCCCTTCTTTCTATTTTTCTTCTGACATCTGTAGCCTTTTTCCTCAGAAAAGGTTCCCTGCAAGGACATATTTATTTTTCCATGGTGTGAAATAAAATCCTCTTACTGCTTAAACTGGCCATCCGTGTCCATTGGCAGAAAAGCTCTCCGCAGCGAGTTGAGCAGGCACTGCATAAAGGAGTTACACTGGGATAGGCTGAAAAGAAGGAATTTTAGCAGCAGCAAAAGCTATTTTGTGCCTGTTGCAGTTGTGTCCTTTCCTGGATGCCCAGACCAGGAGCTGGGCAGAGCTGTCTGGGCAGGGAAAGTGTGGGTAATGCAGGTATAACCATGTTTTATTCATCAGCATCTTCACTTCTGTCTGGCAAAGCATCCCTGGAACTCGGACAAGTTTTGCCTGGGTTTGTGGCCGGATTTTTGGCTGAGTTTCCCTGTTGCATCCCAGGCACGCTGTGCCCCGGACAGTGAAAGGGAAGCAGCCGCTTGCAGTCGCATCGAGTTGAAGATTATGTCCAGGGAATGAAAGATTGATGGCCGGAGGCTCGGGTTTCCCGTCGGGAGGGCAAGGTGACTCGATGTATTGAGAGAGGCATCTGTTTCAGGGAGCATGTATTATTGATCCGGGAGCTGGGCACTGCGTGGGGGCGATGGGGAAGGGTCAAACACACAAAAACCTGTTGCTGCCCCAACAAGTGGGCGACAGGCTGGAGGAGGGGGAGATGCTGTGGCTGTCGCCTCCATCCCCGTCCCCACGGTGCTTCCCCGGGCAGTGCACAGGCGGCTCTGCTGCACCCTGGCATCCCCAGGGAGAGAGTGCCCGTTGCTGTGGCTACGGCTGTCATCGCTGCCTCTCTCCCCCTCCGGGCTCCTCGCAGCCCGGCTCTGCTCACAGAAGCTAATTGGGGCTGTAAACAGCAGGAAAAGGCTCAGTTTGGGAACAGCGGTGGTACCCGCAAGCACCATCGGTCAGCAGTTTAAGATGAACATGATGCTTCAAGGCTGGCACTGAAATCTCCTGGGGACTGACCCAAAGGGGCACATCCCAGCACAGGGCACATTCTAGCACAGGGCAGTGCCTGCTCTGGCTGCAAACAGCACATCTATCAGTAGATGCAAGGGTTTGGCTGCTCTGCTCCCTGAGCTGGGGGCTTCAGGCTTTGGTCTGCACCTGCTCGGTGCTGCCAGAGGGGAGGCACCGTCCTGTCCTCCCCTCACCAGCTCCAGTTCTCCTCTGGCAGTTTGCCTGCAGGGTCAGGGCCACCTGAAGGCCCCTGCTGGCCAAGCATCAGCTCCCTGCCACACTGTGAGCTGCCCAGCCTGGGTGCCCCGGTGTCATCAGCGGGCTCTGCTCAGCCCTCCATTGCAGATGGGTGGCGGGTGCCGCTGGGCTGGGAGGTTGTGTGGGGCAAGGGGGCTGGGATGTGCTGTTATCATGATGGCTGCTAAGTGCAGGTGGCTCGTGAACAGGGGACAACTCATCTGCAGCCTGCAAACCTGTGGGAGAGGGAGGTGCTGCACGACTCGGTGGCTGAAGGCGATTCTGGGCTGAGGAGGCACGGGGGTGTGTGCCCACCAGGTCTGCCAGGAGGGTCGGCAGCAGCCTTGTGGAAAGGCCAGAAGGTTCCTCAGATACCACTGAGCTCACGCTGCCTCAAAGCAGCAACATCCATTTTCCAGGGCAGGGATAGAGGAATGGTGTCCTTCCCAGGGTTTGGTCACCCTCATCATGAGATTTCCCCAACACCAAGGTGGGTCTTGATGTTTCTGGCTGGAAAACCAGTACAAGCTGTTCATAATTTTTCTTCTCTTCCCTGGGCCGACCAGCTGCGGTTCCTTTGGGCTCCTGCACACCGTGCCCTCTGGCACAGGTGCTGTCTGTGCTGTGCCTTGCTGCTTGCACGATGCTGAGCCTGGGTGTGCTGTTCGTGCTGTGCCTGCAGCCTTGTCAGCACCAGATAACGTGGTCACACTCTTGTTCGTGCCTTCACAAATGACTTTGCCTGCAGCCACGTGAAGTGACTAACCTGGACTTGGCTTGTGACCCACCTCTCTCCTCTGGAGCTGCTGGACCCTGCAGTGTGTCTGGTCTTTTCCCCAGTCATGGTACTTAGCTTCCTATTGAGTTTCATCCTATTTCTTTTTTCCCCAGCCCATTTCTCCAGTCTCCTGAGAGAACGGTGAATTTTTCTCCAGTGCACACTTGCATCTCCTCTAGCTTCCCACCTTACAGCTGCAGGAAGCACTACTGCAGCTGCCAGAAGTGTTCATGGAGATGTGGATAAACCTGGACCCACCACAGGTGCCCAGGACACCTTGCTCGATCCCACCTCTGGTACCTCCCTGAGTGAGTTATCCATGCGGTTTTGTGTCCGTGCCATGGAGGTTCACCACCACCATGTTCCCAAGCTGGCTTCTGACACTTGGAGACACTTAAAAGCTGAGCTGAGACCCCTGAAGCCCACAGGTCCGTGGCTCTGCTGGAGGAAGCATGAGAGATCTCATGCATCTTGGCCTCAGTAGATCCATGCTGACTGTAGCCCAGCTTGGATTTGTTTCTGGATTATTTGTTCCAGGATTTTCCAGGAACCCATGTCTAGAGGGTGAGTTGGATGTGTGGGTCCCTTCCAGTCCTCTGCCCTGTTGCTCCTCCCTTTCTCTTGGTTTTTATGGTTTCCTCACACGTGGGTTTTTCAGCCCTAGAGTTGTGTCCTGGAGACTCCCTGGCAGGGGATGCCATGAGGTGCCATCGCCAGGGTGAGGTCTCCTCCAGCTTTTCTTCCAGAGCTGACTGTGGATTTCTCTATTAATATTTCAGGCACATGAGCCATCTCGTCAAGTCTGCTGTGCCAATTAAGTCGTAATCATGCCGTAATGAAGCAGTTGGCTGAGCTCGTGCTCAAACCTTCCCTGGTTTAGTCCTCTCCCTCCTCCCTGGCTCTTGTCTCTGCGTTGTGAGAGGCAGAAGGGGACGTTGAAGACACTCTGGTGTTTTTATTTAAATGGAATTTGCCTTAAAAAAAAAAAAAAATTACTTCAGCAGAATTAAATCTTGCAAGCTCCCTCTGAGGTTTTTTTGAGAGCTTTGCTGCTGTCTCCTCTGGAAATAGTCTCCCTCCTTGGAAGACCTTGTGGTATTTCCCGTGGTGCACTCAGCTTCTCTGGCAGCATCCAGGCTTTTCCTCATCCCCTTCAACCCTTTGGTACCCACCCAGATCCCAGAGCTTTGCTGTCACTTGTCAACCACTCGACTGCCACTCATCCCAGCTGTTGATCCAATACAGGGCACTCCCAGCATTTCCAAGTGGGCCACAGGGCTTCATTTGCCCAGACTCCTGATTTTCCAGACCCCCTGCCTGCCCTTGGGTTCTGGGAAGGATGGGGTTGGACTGGAGGGATTTGCAAGCTGGTTAGTGCTGCAGAGCTTTCCTATTTCTTCCCTGAAGTTGATGCTATAGAAACATCCAAACCTGATGTAATTCTCTCCTAGTTTTGCAGTGTAATAGGAATTGGTGAAACTTAATGCTTGTTAGGAGCTTTTGTCTCCTGCACGAGGTTTCCTGGGTGTATCAATGTCTCTTTTTCTCTTCCTCTTCCGCCTTCTGTGTGTGCAATAACCACAGATGCTGCCAGAAGGAAAGAGTCGCTCTCAACACAGAAAGGGGCTAAAAATACCGGAGTATCCTTGGTTGGGCACAGCAGGAGCAGGCTGAGCTCCTGGCTGGCACTGGGAGAGGGTGAAGGTCTGCTCTGGGAACTGGGAGAGCCACATGCCTTGATGCTGATGGAGGAAGAAGGATGCTTGTGGTGGGACTACACCAGCAAACCTTCTGCTTGTCCCCTAAAATGCCATTAAGGAGTGACGTGCCTTTGCTGGGGTGTCCGTGTGCCCATTCCTGCAGGCTCCTGTTGGGATGGCACCTCTGGGTTTGTATGGGAGCTGCTGCCTGCAGGGAGCCAGCCTGGGAGCTCTTCCTCATGTGTGCCTCTTCTCTCCGTGGGAGGGGAAGGCGCCCAGACCTCTGATCAGGGCACGCCTTGAGCTGGTGGAGCAGATACATCGCACAGGTGTCACTTGTGGGGGACAGGCAGGAGTTCCCTGGGAGCTCCCCCGGGGATTCCTTCTCCCTCGGGGCTGGGGGAGCTGCAGGCAGTGCCCCAGCCCAGGGTGTGCCTCCAGGGGACCGAGGGCAGTGCTGAGTGACATTCGGTGGCCGCCTATGTCCCTTGGGCAGGTGCCAGGTAACATCAGGGCTCTTCCTGGGACTGTGCCGAGGGTGGCACCCAGTGCTGGGGGGACTGCAGGGAGTGGATACGGCTTCCTTTGCCAAGTGCCTTGGCTGTGGGTGCTCTCGGGCTCCAGGTTCCTTCCTGCTGTTGGCTGCTCTGGCACAGCAAAGCGCCGGGAATGGGGAGGCTGCGGATGGTGGTTCTGAGCACGGATCCTGGTGTGGGATAAGGGCTGTCTGCCCAGGTCTCTGATCCTTGCAACACCAGTTTCTTGAGTGTTTCTAACAAGCACAGCAGCTTTGAACTCACAGGGCCCCCTTTGCTGCACGGCTGCATCCAGGAAAGGGCTTGGGTGTGTAACCAAAGGGGCTTTAGGGGGAACTGGGCTGGGAGATAACCCTTGTTGGGGGGTCAGCCCCTCCGAGCCACGTCTCCTGGGCTTTGCCTTCACACGGAGCGTGTCCCTGGTGGGACAGGGAGCTCTGTGCCAGTGATGCTTCCAGGGTGGGCAGGTGAAACCTCCAGTGCTGGCTGTGGGCTGCTCCTTCAGCATCCAGTGCCTCAGTTGCCTCCTGGTAGGACGCTGAAGGTTGGTTGCCGTTGCCTGGTGCTCAGGGAGCGGGGTGAGGAGGAGCACTCCCCAAAACGCTTCCCAAAAGCCTTCTGCAATCTAAGCCCTGCCGGCTCCAGAGCAAAACCCTGGGGCTGTTGCCTTTCCCTTCCCCACGGGCTGAGGCACAAACCAGCATCTCCAGTTTGGGGTTGTGCTGGTTCCCAGCCGCTCGGGAGCAGCGTCCCGCCGTGTGTCACAAGCCCAGGACATCACAGCCTGTCAGGACATCTTCCAGCCTCCCCGACTATGCCAACCCTGCCCGGCGCTCTGTGAAGCAAATCAACTTGTCACTTGAGCTCTCCCTGCCTGCAGTGGCCAAGCCATCGTCTAAATTTGGGTGATTATGTTCACCCAGGCCAAGTATCAGGTTCTCTGGATCACATGTGCTCCCAGCTGCTATTTAACTCTGATGCCTCAGGGAGACGCAGCACTTCTCTCCCAGCTTTTCGGGTTTTGTATTATTGTTATTTTTTATTACAGTTTTTTTTTGGCACCAGAGATTTAATTTTTTTTTTTTTTTAAGTTTTAAATTTCTATCCTGCCAAGTTGGTCCACTTTCTGGTCAGTCACTGAGCAACCCAGCACCTGCTTTGATTGCTAAATCTGATCACGATGTTTTTGGTTCTTTCAGCCACCACAGAATTAAGGGACTTTTTTGCCAAAGCCCGAAATGGTTCAGTTCGGCTCATCAAGGTCATCATCGAGGACGGTAAGTCCCATTTTTAAGTGCTTTGATTTACACTCTGTCTATTCCCTGTTTCCTCTCCTCCTTTCTTCTTCACCGCTGCGGTGCCAGCTTGTGTTTTTGGAAACCTCAAGGAAAATGCTGCTGGGGCTTCTGGGCATGTGGCAACCCAAACCTGAAATACAAGCCCAGAATTTGGGTGTGCTGGTGAGCAGCTCTTGGAGCCCCAGGGCAGCTCCAGTGGGGAGCAATGACTTTGCCAGCAGAGCAATACCAGCCTGGGATCAGTGCTCTGTGAGGGCTTTTGCTGCTGCTGTGCCATATTTTATTATGGGATCCCTGTGACAGGCTGCTGCAGGACCCTGGGACCTTTGTTGGGGGTGATGCACAGGCATCTTCTTCCTTGGATGTGTCATCCCACAGCTGGCAAGGAGATGCTCGGGGCAGGGGGCCAGGGGGGTGCTCTGTGGCTCAGGGCCCAGCAGTGGCATCCCGTGAGGAATTCCACACTCTGAGACCCATCCCATCCCCTGGGGCTGCCCCTAGCCCAGGATACAGGCTGGCACCAACCTTGCCCGTGTTTGTCCTGTGGAACAGTGCCTTTGGGTGGCCTCTGCATCTGCCAAGCGAGTGAGCAGAGCACAGCACTGATTGAAGGTCCCAGGGGCGGGGAGCTGCCCTGGTGTAGGTTTTCCATCACCTCGGCCTCATACAATTGCATATGAATGACTTGTTTCTCACGGCAGCAGCGGGGACATTACTGCCCTGCCAAGCTGCTGTCACCACCTCCCTTGGGTGGGCCACCAGTGCAAACACCGAGGTGGATGTGGTTGTAAGAAGTCCACCTGACTTTCGGAGAGGCCACAACGTCCTGTTCGGAAGAGCAGCGTGACTTGAAATGCATGGGACACATCAGTGGAGCTGCAGCAGGGCTCAGCAGTGCTGGCTTTGTCCTTGGCAAGGTCCCCGTTGCTGGGGGATGGCACATCCACGTTGTTTCTTTGGAGTGTCTTTGACAACAATTTTGTGCTCTCAGCTTCTGTTGCTGTTAAAAAGTGGGAATCAGGTTTGTGTAAGGATAAGTCATGCATGTCCCTAAGCCTGGACTTGGGATGCTTAGGGCTTGTGCCACTGGTTTTGGGTTCTGATGCCAGCGAGGGAGACTTTTTATCACCAATGGAAAACATTTCCCTCCATCTCCGCTCTGGCTGAATGGGATTTATTTATCTGTCCAATGTGTCGTTGTCAGCAGCAGGGCCACCACTCTTGTGTCACACAGGGGACATCAGCCTGCTGGTACCCAGCAGAGAAGGACCTTTGGGCAATGTTGAGTGGCCAGGCAGATGTCACAGCCAGACAGACGGATGCTCACCCTGGAAGGGAGGTGTCCAGAGCTGGCTGGGGAGGAGATGCCAGCTGCCCTGCCTGAACAGGGGATGTGCAACAGGAGCCTCTCTGCTGGATGGCTTGTAGCACCTTGTGCCCTGAACAGAGTTTGTCTTGGGGCATTTTGGAGCAGGTGACAGCGAGTAGAAGGAGAGGAAGATGGTGCAAGGAGCTTTATGGCAGATGCTCTGTGTCCAGGCATCCCCGGGACCACCGTTGTGGCTGAGCAACACTTTGGGAGCAATTTGAGATCATTTTGCCTTTGGAGAGCTACTGGGAAGAGCTGAGATTGGATGGAGGAAGAAGGAGGGGAGCAGGATGTGCACCAAGACTCAGCAGCAGTTTCCTGGCACGAGAGCAGCTTGTGGTCCAGCATGTTTTTAGATGATGCTCTGCTCCTCACTGGTAGCAGGATTTGGGACAAGATTGGCTCTGTGGACTTCCCTGTTGGATGCATTTCTTTACTCACAGGTGATGATGCTGTGCACTGAGTTTTGCAGATTGGCACCCACCAGAGCTGCAGGCAGAGGCATTTGTAGCCTTGTAGAGGCATTTCAGAGCAAGGCAGGGGGTGCTGAGGGCACCTCGAGGGCCAGAAACACTCCCAGCTCTGCTTTTCCAGCAGCAGCTCCTGGTACAAACAGAGCCTGAGACAGCCAGTGCTGTAGAACTCTGCTGAAGGACGTCTGCTCCGAGTTTCCCTTTTCTGACGCTTCCCAAGGAAGAAAATGTGTCCCTGAATGGGTTGAGCAGAACTGCAAAGAGCTCAGGGGAAAGTTGAAGGCTGCCAGCTCCCAGCAGCACGGCTGGGGTCCGGCTGAGTCACAGCCCGGGAATAGCCTGGGGTGACTCAGCCCTGATTGCTTTGTGCAGAGGTGTTGGTCTGATTTGCAGACAGAGATACCCTCGAGCTGCCACTGGGTTTGGCCCTGCGAAATTCCTGCAGTTTCTTCAGGATCTCAGGCCTTTGCGGTGCACAAGTCCATTCACAGAGCTTTGTGTTTGTTTTAGGGGTACATTGAGGTTTTTAGCTTCTCTTTCTCGAAAAACAGGTGGTTTTGCCAAAGGTGAAGTATTTCCAGCACCTTGTTCTCTGCTGTCCTTGTTACTGAACCAGCAGCTTGTGCCACCTGTGCACAAATAACTGGATTCAGTAGTGGTGGCAGATGCCAGGGCAGTGCTGGGCAGGGGAGGGCCATGCTGTCACAGGGAATGTCCTGCCTGGATGGGAAGAAGGGGTGAGAGTAATTCCTCCCAAACCCTTCATTCCTCAGCTGTTTTCCTTAAAAGCTTCCCTGCCATGGGATTTGGAGCTGCTGAGCTGAATGGGTGGGGAGGGAGAGGGCTGTGCCCCAGCCAAGGGGCTCCCTGGCTCCCAGTGGGCAGGGGGGCTGTGGGCAGAGGTCCTGGCAGGGCACGTGCCATGCCAAGCATGGCCTCAAGTGCCAATTGTCCAAGGCCCCAGCACATTTTGCTTTGGCACCTCCAGATTTTCCTGCATCTTGTTGTGAGTCCCATAATCTCCCCCGAGACCTTTCTGCATCTACAAATGGAATAAAAAACCAGGCTGTTTTCCAGCAACCTACACTGGTATCCCCAGCACCACCACTTTTCCACTCAGCCATCCCAAAGCTTGGCCTGACCCTTTCCAGGGTGTGGATTCATGTCTGTAGGATGCCTGCACCAGTGTTTAAATCCCAGCTGAGCAGTGCCCAGCTCACAGGGCTCCCAGTCCCACTGCCCTTTGTCTAGAAGCTAAAAATAATACCTTGAGATGTGTCTGAAATACACAGGCTGCTTCCAGAGGCTGGGGCTCTCCTGGCAGCGTGGTCCTGGCAGCTGTGGGACATCCCTGGTGCCCACAGACACAGGCTTCGGGCATCAGCTCTGATTTTGACCCCTGTGAGGTTACAGGGAATCCAATGAGAGCAGCTTTGGATTTTGCTGAGACCATTTTTTTTCTCAGCACCCAAAATGTTGGTGGTTCTTCCTGTCCCTGGTGAGGTGTTCTAGTGCCCCTAAGAGCTTGTCCAGGTGGGATGGGGGAGGCCTCGTGTTCCCCTGAGAGCAAGGAGGGATGGCTGGGGACTGCAGAGCTGGAGGGAGCAGAGTGGAAAGAGGCCACAGGTGGTCACCAGGGAGGAGACCTTGCTGGTGAGGAGCACAGGAGGGGAGGAGATGGTTGACAGGAGACTGGCAGAAATCCAGCCTTCCACAGCAGCCACAGCCCCACGGCCTCTCCTGGGGGGTCATCCCTGGGGGTGCACACTCCTGCATGTGACTCGAGGTCAGAATTTGTTCTTCTGCAGCACAGCATCATTGTCGGTGCTGGAGCTGCAGTGAACCCTTAGCGAGCCTGGTGCTGCAAGGTGAGCCTTGCCTTGGTCTAACACCACCTTTCCTGTCTCCTCCGTGCAGAGCAGCTCGTGCTGGGAGCCCACAAAGAGCTGTCCCGGCGCTGGGACGCCGACTACGACGCCTTGGTGCTGCCCTTGCTGGACGAGCAGCAGCCCTGCTACGTCCTGTACCGCCTGGACAGCCAGAACGCCCAGGGCTACGAGTGGCTCTTCATCTCCTGGTCCCCCGACAGCTCCCCGGTGAGCTCCTGCCCCTGGCACCCAGCCTGGGGACAGGGATGTGCGGGGGAGGAGGTGCTGGCCAAGGGGATTTTGCCCTGGGGCTGAGGAGGAGCGTTCACACCCTTCACACCCTCGGTCACTGTGCCTGGGCTGAGAAATGGAGACTGCTGTGGGGATGGGGGATTTTTCAAGACACAAAGAGATACCCTGGGACTGTGCCCCTGTCCTCTTTGCAGTGCTGCAGTGAGGAGGTGCAGGGGCTGGGATGTAGAGGGGGGAGTGGTGTGGGCCATGGGACCAGGATGGCCACATCCCACCATGGCTCTGGGCATTGCTGGGAAGAGCTGGCACTGACACTGATTTGTCTTCAGCCTGGCCCTGCTCTGCTTGGGGCTGATGCAGAGTGGCTGCCAGCCCTTCTCTAGGCCTGGCTCCAAAATCAGCTGTTGGAGAGTGGGCACAAAAGGGCTGGTTGGATGGGAAGCAGGTTTAGAGGATGTCAGTGGCACAGCTTGGAAAATGCCATCCTGTTGAGCCTGAGATTTACTGATGTATTAACACGTGTGCTTGTCTTCTATATACATATTTATGTGTGTATATATATATATAATCCTATATATATTTGTTATATATTTAGTATGATGTATAGGCTAGGTAGATTTACTGCCATGTTAATAATGCATGCACTGGTCACATATATAAAAATATATATACAAGTGATACATATGTAGTTTTATATGCATGTACGTATTTGTGCATGTGTACATGTACATAAACACATGTGTATATATAATAATATCTATTTTAAATATGTATATCTTTCAACAAACCACAGAGGCTCTCACTGCAGGGGCACAGTGTGCCCAGGAGCACTTGCCAAAGCTCCTCCCTGCGTTTTGCAGAAGGATGCAACAGAAGTGCCAAAGGCAAAAGCCACTTTTAAGTGGCTCTGGTGGTATTTGTGCCTCCTCTAACCCAGGTGCGGGTGGGAAATGGTGCTCTGGAGCTCAGGGATTGGAAAGCAAAGCATGGAATAAACTGTTGGATTGTGGGCAGCACTTGGCAAGGCTGCAGCCCTGGAAATAGTGCTGGTGGGTTTTCCCAGCTGCTCCCTACCTAGGGATGCTGCCGTTAGAAATCAGTGAGCTGGAAGCTAGGTGGGTGCTCCCAGGAGAGGCTGAGGTGTGTGGAGCCATGGTGGGATGGTGGCTGTGAGCACTGGGCACCTCTGTGGTCCCCGGTGCCCCCGTGTGACAGCAGTGCCACCTCTGTCCTGGCAGGTCCGGCTGAAGATGCTGTACGCTGCCACCAGAGCCACCGTGAAGAAGGAGTTTGGTGGGGGGCACATAAAGGACGAGATGTTTGGCACGGTGAAGGTATGGGGGTGGGTCCTGGGCACCCTTGTGGGTCTGATCTGAGCTTCAGCAGCCTGCCCGGAGCTCGGTGTGTGGGTGCTGGGATGTGGGGTGCTGGTGTTTGGTGGATGTTGTTCCTCCACACTGCTCCCTGGGTGGCCTGCATGGCTGTGGTCTGTGATAAGAGTGTGGAAGAGGTGGGAGGAAGGCTGCAAGATGTGGAGCTTTACGCTGAATGGGAGAAGAAGTGCCAGGTGGTGGCAGTGTCACTCCAGCAGCGAGAGCTGCCTCCACGCCGGGGTTATCCCTGCCTTGGATGGAGGTTTCTCCTTCTCTTCCATGGGCAGAGGGAGCTGCACGGCCAGGGCCTCCTGGACATCAGTCCTGCTGGGGCCTCTGGTACTGGTGGAAGCCAGGGAGCATCCCTGCTCTGCTCCAGGGTCCCTCTGCTGCTCCTGGGCTATGGGCTCTGCCTTTCCCTCTCACTTCCATGCTCGTGAGCTTCATGAAACAGCCAGAGGAGCCCACTGCCACAGGCATGGGTGACTGGGGAGGGGCAGCGTGGTCAGAACAGACAAATCGAGGGTGGGATTTGCGTGGAGGCATCCGAGAGCCTTGAGGTTGATGCTCCTGGTCAGGAGGGAGCCCGAGACTCACTGGGTTGCTCAGACTCACCTCAAGGCTGGGGGTCCATCCAGCCCTGCAGCAATGACCACCCGTGACCCTCACCCTGTGCCTCTGTCTGCAGGAGGACGTGTCCCTGAGCGGGTACCAGAAGCACGTGTCCTCCTGCTCTGCCCCGGCCCCGCTGACCGCAGCCGAGCAGGAGCTCCAGCAGATCCGCATCAACGAGGTGGGTGTCCAGCAGGGGTGGGTGTCCAAGTGTCCAGCAGAGCTGGGTGTCCAACAGCGCCGGGAGAGGAGCCTGAGGCCCTCTGGGCACAGAGAGATGAAGGATGCAGGGAAGTGAGCATTCAGCTAAAAGGGGTGGCTCATTTTTACTTTGCTCTCTGGCATTTAAACCATTCCACCCCTTCTCAAGGTGGATGCATGCCCTCACAGTCAAATTGGCAGCATAAAGAAGAATTTACACTGCACTTTTTTTTCCCCTTGCTTGGACATGAGCTCAGGACTGCATTTTGCTGACAGTCAGAAGATGGTTTGGGGCTGAAGGCAGGTCTCTGACCTGTGGGTATTGAAGCAAAAGCCAGAGCTGAGTTTGGAGATATGGAAGGCAGGAAGAATTCGGGCTTATCTTTGGGCTGCAGCAGCACCCTCTCCCATACTCTTCGTTTGTGTCAGTAAATATGAGGGATGCCGTCCCAAGAAATACAGATCTTAGCCTAAATTTGGGTTATGTGCTGGAAAGGATGTGGAAGTGGCGCAGGGTAGGGCTGGGGGCACGCAAGGCTGTGACACCATTGTTCCCTGCTGGCCTTTCACAGCACTTGTGCCAGCCTCTGTGGTGCTGTGACACACTGGGGCAGGGAAGGGGGTGGGCTCGCTGTGTGGGAAGACCACCTGGAAGCAGTATTTTTTTGGGATGGGGGGGATTTCCCTTAGGTGCATGGAACACCTTCCTCTCTAGAGGAGCATCCTCTCTTCCGCCTGTGCTGAGGCTGTGGTGCTCATGTATGGCTCAGGACACGTGTGGGAGATGTGAAGCCGATCAGCCTCGTGGCATTAATTAATGGCACAGATGAGGCAGGAGGTTTCTACCTCTCCAAGCAGGTCTGGGGGTGATTCCCACCTGCCAAAGCAGGTCTGGGGGTGATTCCCACCTGCCAAAGCAGGTCTGCAGGTGGCAAAGTTGAGGGACATTTGGGAGATGCCACCAAGGGGTGGTCTCCACCAGGTGGGTCTTAGGGGAGTTACCCCAGCTCCCAGTTGGGAGGGCCTGGGCAGAATTTGTTCTGGGGAGATCCAAGGAGATGCTCACGTTTTGAGAAGAGAGAACTGCTGATGGTGGTTCTGTGCCTTGCTTGGTGCCTTGGGACATCTGGACTCCACGATCCTTGAGGGTCCCTTTTGACTCTATTCTGAGTCTATGATCTGTGCTGTCACCTTGTCTGGCCTGTCCTGCAGGACTAAGTAGTTTTGGGGGGCTGTTGGGCACTGTCTTACAGGGTTGTATGGCCCAGGTAAGTGGTGCTTGTGATGCTTGTTGATCTGCCTCGTTCTCCTTCCCTCTCACCCTCGCCTTTGTGAGATGCAGCTCCTGGATGGAGGTGCTGCTGCTGTCTGGTTTCTTGGGGGTTATTTTAAGGGTACATGGTCCCCTGTGTCAGCCTGGCCCAGAGGGAGGACTCACTGACATTTAGAAAGAGATGAAGATGGATGTATTTTTGCCTGTGGGTTTAAAGGTGGGAAGCAGCCATGTGCAGGGTGTGCTGAGGGCTCTCTGTGTTGGTGTTGCAGCTGCTCAGCCTTGGACACGGAGCAGGAGGCAGTGGGAGCTATGATTTGGGTGCTTGGTGCTGTTCTGACCTGCCCAGGGTGGGGAATTTCATGACTGTCAGTAGATTCAGCTTTGAGGGAGTTTCTGGAGCCCCAGAAAGCAGAGGGCTGTGATCAAGGGATGTGTGGGAGCAGCTCACAACCTGTGGCACCCTGCTCAGTACAGTGATGCCTCCAGCCTTGTTCCTTGCCTGCAGCTCGCAGGGTCCCTTGTGCACAGGCTGGGGGGGCTGGAATGTGCTTGCAGGTGGCAGCTGAGTTTGGGGGAGCAGATCCAGTGCGTGGGAACGAGTGGTGAGGGCCAGCAGTGACCTGGGAATTGGGCTGGGACAAGCCCTGACCTCAGCACTTCTGTGTGGCTGCTCAGACCCCTGCAAGGTCCAGGACCCTGTGTTCAACCAATCCATTAGGATTTCAGAAGTGACACAAGGGACATGGTTTGTTTAAAAGGCACCAGCCCAGGAGTGTTTTGCTGTGCTCCTCACCTGGAGCTGCTGCTGGGGCCCCACTCCTCTCCCCTCTCACGCTGTTCACTCACAACCTTCCAAGACACAGCCAGATCTGCAGCCTTCACCCCACACATGGCTGTGTTTCTGGTCAGGCAGAGGCTGCCTGGGATCCTCCTCAGCCACCAGATGAGTGCAGAAAGGGGATGGGAAGAGAAGGGCAGCAGCACAGCCCAAAGGGACAGGCCAGGGGGCAGCAGCTTCAGGGCCAGCACAACAGCCTTTGACACTGAGCAAGGAAGGGCTCAGGTTTGCACATTCCCCAGGGAGCTGCCCAGCCTTTGGGAAAGCAGGTTTTAGGCTGCATGAGGCAAACTTTCCCTGTGGTCTGAGGATTGGATGGACGGAGGTGATGTTGTGAGTTAACCCCCTTTTGATAGCTGGGTGGGAGTGCATGGAAATTTGCCACCTGCTTTATGTATATATACATATTTTTAATAGCTGGAAAATGCCAGCTTTACTGAGCTGATAGTTGTCAGCAGACCGTGGGCTAAGAAACAGCTTTGAATTTGGCATTGAGCTCAACACCCACAACTGGGGAGTCTTTGTAGAAGCTTTGTTGCACGTTCAGAAACACAGGCAGGGGGGAGCTGGGCATATCCCATTGGCGGGCCCTTGGGGAAGAGGAAGGCAGCCTTGGAGCTGGGGGAGGAGGGAGGAGAATTGAGAGGAGCCAGAGGTGGGGGTGCCATCAGGGCGTGTAAGGGGTGTCCTTCACAGTGTTGGTGGGTAGAGCAGAAGCCTCACCAGAACCCCTCCATGAGGATTTTTCCATAAGACAGAGAAATGCTCCTTAGGCAGGGTCAGCACCATGCCAGGAGGGAGGAAAGAGGGGGAAAGAGAAAATCTAACCTAAAGAAAAGGAGATAAAATAACCTCCCAGGCAAGCCTGCTGCTGGCAAGGTTGGGAAGCTGGGATGCAGCACACGCTCAGCTGTCCCAGGCACTGCTCCCAGGCTGTGCCCTGGGAAGTGTTTCAGGCAGCCAGTTTTTAATGTTTTTGAAAAGGGAAGGAGTAGAAAATATGGAGGTATATGGGGGAGTCGATGTTGCTGGGACAAATTTCCATCTCTTGGTATTTTTGGACTTCAGTGTACTTTGTGTCAGAGCTAAGGTCACTTCGGTCCCACTGTAACTCTCCTGGTCTCCTTGCATTTATGGGAGAGAAAGGTGGGGTTCTGGAGGTGTTGGCAGTGGTGATGCCCTTGTGCTGCACCTCTCCACAGGGTGGGACCAGGTGATCCTGTGTGTGTCCTGAATCCCTGGGCGCTTGCCCTCGGGCCCTTGCTGGTGCCACAGCACCCTGGGGGATGGTAGGACAGCAGAGCTGGAGGTCAGCTGGGCTTCGTGCCCACCTGAGCAATTATTTCCCTTTCCCAAGAGCTGCACATTAACACCCTGCTCATCCTCCAGGATGCTTAGCATGGATAGAGGCTTGGGCGTATTTTTCCTCACAAACCTTCTCTATATGCTCCTTGGTGGAGGATAGCCCAAAACCTATTGCTGCAAGTGCTGGAACTCCTCCAGACCCTGGGTGGGGACCACCCTGCTGGGGAGCCAGGAGGAGATGGGGCAGGGATGGGCTCTGCACAGGGATGTTGGTGGAGACCCTGTCGGGGCTGCCCAGGCTCTCCCTCCTGCTCCTCCCCAGCACTGGCGTCTCCTGTGTCATTTTTTGCTGCTCTCCCTGCCCACATCACCAGGATCGGCCTGGCCTGCCCTGCCCTCCAGAGAGGTGGCACAGCTCCCTGCTCCTGGCACATCCGTGTGTCCCCCACCCTCCTCCTGTCACACAAGACCCCCGTCCCTGCGCCGGGTGCCATTGACAGTGTGTCTCCTCTCCCCACGCTCGCAGGATTCCTGTTCCCAAGACTCGAGCACTGAGATGGTAGGCTGCTCTGCCCGCTTGATGCCCGGTTTTTCCTTCTCCTGGCAGTGTTTTCCTGCATGCTCTGCTCCGGGCATCTGGCTCCATCGTCCCCCCAGGGTGTGGGTGCTGCTGTAACAAAGGGCAGCCTGTAACGAGACCCACTTTGGTGCTGCCGAGTGGTTTTGAGATGTCAGCTCCAACTCTTGTGTTTCTCTTGGCATGCCTTGACTTTTCTTCCTTTTCTCTATCAGGGGGAGGGAGATGAAGAAAGAAAAAAACCCCATAAAGGTTGGCCTCTATCCAAATCCCCAAAACTGATCCCAAAGGAAAGGGACCCACGCTTATTGCAGAGCACCTGGGATAGTGTTGCTGGAGTGTTTCCCTGGGAGGGGGTCTGGAGGTGGGAGGGGCTCCTCTGCCATCGGGGTGACGCCGTCTCCCTGTATTCTGTGGCAGATGGTGGGGGGCTGTTGCTGCTGCCCATCGCTGGTAGAGTACCCCGACCCCGAGGAGGTATGGTGTGCCCGCCGCGTCCTGCCCCTTCCCCCCAGTCCCACCAGGGACCCTGCTGTGGCTGGATGAGGCACCTGGAGCGATGTGATGTCTCTGCAATCTCTTCCTCTCCCCTCTTTGAAGTGGGGCTCGGTCTCCTGGATTAGGGGGTTTGCTCGAGATATGGCCGGCAGCCTCTGCCTCGTAGGGGTTGTGGGGAAAACAGGGATCTTTCTGAGCTGTGGATCTCCAATCCCCAGCTCCAGCATTGGAGGGAATGCCTGTCTGCTGCAGTTAAACCCACTGAGGAGGGCGGGGTGCCCCGCTGAGTGCTGTGATTTCAGGGCTTCCCCTGTCACCCACAGGTTGCAGTCGGAGATGATCGGAGAGGACACGTGCCAGTGCTGGTCACAGCATCCCTGCCAGTGACTCGCTGGGAAATGTTGGTTCTGAGCTGGCCTTTGCTGAGAGTGAAGCAGGGGGTGTGGGGGTGCATGGCTGGGGCCGGGTGATGTCCTGGAGAGGTGGGATGGTGACAAGCACCACCATCCTGAGCCTGGCTGACTCCCGGTGGTTTAATGCCATGGTCCCTGTGAGACAGGAGACAGACAGCTCCTTGGATGAGAAGCCTTTAGCTGCAGAACCAGCTGGTTTTCCTGTTTCTCCCTTCCCCACCCTTTGCCACTGTGCCCTGACGCTCGAGGTGGTCTCCATCCCCAGGTGAAGACGGAGATCAGCGTGGAGAGCAAGCACCAGACACTGCAGGGCCTGGCCTTCCCCCTGCAGCTGGATGCCCAGCAAGCCATCCAGGCTCTCAAGCAGAAGAAAATCAACTACATCCAGCTGGTAGGTCCCTCACATGGCTTCTGTGTGTCCTGCTCCCCACTTCCTGCCATTATCTCTCACTCCCATCTGCTCCCTGTCCCCTCTGTCCATCAGAAGCTGGATCTGGAGCGGGAGACCATCGACCTGGTGCACACGAGCCCCACGGAGATCGCTGACCTGCCCAAGAGGATCCCCCAGGACTCTGCTCGCTACCATTTCTTCCTGTACAAGCACTCACACGAGGGAGACTACCTGGAGTCTGTCGGTGAGAGCCTCCGTGCTGGGAAAGGCCGGTTCGAGCCTGTGCCAATCCCTGTGTTCCCTGGACCATTGGTTGCGTGGGGAGCAAGCAGGGATGGGGATAGGGATGGTGCATCAGGGATCCTTGAGTCAGTTCCCTGCCGTGGTGGGTGCTGGCAAGCCCTTGGGTGCCACATGCAGGCAGTGCAGGTCTCTGGGTGCTGCCACAGAGGGTTTGTGTGGGTGGTTTGGTTTCCTCTAGCATTGCAGGAGTACCAGGGGAGATTTGGGAGCGGTGATGGATGGGATGGCTCACGCTCTGTTGCTGGATGTTATCTGGGACTCTCTGGGCTGGAAAAGCCGTGAGCAGGGTGGGATGCAGCCGGTGCAGCACAACAAGCCCTGCTCTCTTCTGGCAGTCTTTATCTACTCCATGCCCGGGTACAAGTGCAGCATCAAGGAGCGCATGCTCTACTCCAGCTGCAAGAGCCGGTTGCTGGACACCGTGGAGCAGGAGTTCTGCCTGGAGATAGCCAAGAAGGTGAGTGCCAGCCCTCCCAGAGGTGATGGAGCTGGGCATTGCCAAAGGACTCTGCTGCAGCCCAGGACCAGCCCCTCTGCTGGGCTTGGGGGGAGTTGGGCGCCCCAAAGGTGGGTGTCAAATCCCAAGGGAGCCGCTAAACCCCGTTCCCGGGCGCAGATCGAGATCGACGATGGAGCGGAGCTGACGGCCGAGTTCCTGTACGAGGAGGTGCACCCCAAGCAGCACGCCTTCAAGCAGGCCTTCGCCAAGCCCAAGGGGCCCGTGGGCAAGCGGGGACAGAAGCGGCTGATCAAGGGCCCGGGCGAGAACGGCGAGGACAGTTAGATCCCGCGGGGCCGGCGGCGAACGGACACCATCCCTGCGGCGCCTCCCGCCTTCCTCTCCGCTGACCTGGGGATCTTTACCTCCATCTCAGCCTTTGGTTTTTTTTCTTTTTTTTTTTTTCCTTTTTTTTTCCTATTTCATTCCTTTTTTAAAGGTCTGGATGGCTTGTTGCACCTGGGGGCAGAGCGATGGGGAGGGTTCAGGGTTGTCGGTGTTTCTTTTCCTGTGTCCTTGTGCAAGCCCCGGGGCTGCAGGGGGAGGATGGGAGCAGCAGAGCCATGTCCCCAGCCTTGCTCCTGTCCCCCTCAGGGTCACAGCCACTGCTCTCCGTGTCCCCTGGGTGACTGAGGGACACGCTCACCTGAAAGCTGCTCTATGCAAAGGGAAGGGGGTAGTGTTGGGGATTCCTGTTTGAAAAGAGAAAATGCTTCTTTCCCTGCTCCCCCAGCCTCCAGACTTTGTTCCCCTGTCCCGCTCTTGGTGTGCACGGCCCCTCTGCCCCAGGCCTGGAGCGATCCCGCACCCCCTGAGGGTGTGGGCAGGACCCCCTGTGGGGTGGGCTTTGCTTCCTGTGGGATGGGAGTTTCTCCCTGCAGAGAGCCAGGCAGCGGGAGGTGGAAATTCCCCACTGAGTCCTGAGCTCAGCCTGGATCTGGAGAAAGGTCACTCTGCCTTTGGGTGATGTTTGCATCCCCTTTTTGAACTGCCCCAGTAAGGTGTTCCCCCTCAGAAGGCGCTGTTACAGCCCTGACTCAGCCCTGTGCCTGTTTAGGATGGGAGCTGAGGGGCTCCTGAGCCCTGGTCCCCCACTCCCTGTTCCCCAGCCCCCACCATTACCTTACCCCCCAGGTTCTCAGCTGGGTCTCTGGTCTGGGGCAGCCCCATGTCTCAATAATCACATGGGCTACCCCAAATCCTTGTGTGGGGGAGCATGACAGCCCCTGTGTGCCCCCGGGGATGTCCCCAGCCACCAAGGGCCATCATCGGCTCCACAGTCTGAGCATGGCACTGTGATTTGGGCTGCACTGGGGCCTTGGGGGGAGAGCACCTTGCTGCTGGGTACCAGCGAGGGCTCGAGAGCCATCTGCCTCCCTGAGAGGATGGAAAAGGGGTCGGTGAAACCTGCCCTCTGCTTTCCAGCTGTGGCGGTGAACGTGCCGATGTTGCCTTGGCCTCGGCGGAGTCAGGGGGTTGAAGCTGGGGGGAGCAGAGCACACTGTACTGAACGCTGTATTTTCTAAAGAATAAAGTATTTTTAAAACAGTCTGATGCTCTTTGGAGGTCCCCTGGGTTCCCCACGTTTGGGCATTTGGCAGCTGTGGGCTCTGGAGCTGCAAAGCAAATTGCTTGGACATTGTGAGCCAGGAGCCAGCAACTCTCACAGCCTGCCTGCCCTGGCTCAGTCCAGCCCTCACCACCTTGAAGGACATCCACACTTCAATCCAGGGGTCTGGCACAACCTTTTAATGCCTGGCAGAGATTTTTACACTTTTGCAATGCCCAGAGCTAGAGCCAGCTGCAGGAGGCAGCATCTCTGCTCAGCCCAGCTTTCCTTGTTTTAATGGCTGGTGATGATTTTGCAAGGGTGCAAAGCTGCCTCTGGGGCTGTTCTCTTGCCTGGAGTGAATTCCTGCCTGGCCATAGGGTGGGAAAGCAGGAGGAATCAAAGCCAAGAGAAGAATTAGGAATGTGATGGATCTGCCTGCATCTCAGGCCCCCAATCCTCCCACTCCTCACCCAGGTCAGAGCATTATCTCAGCTTTACCCTCCCTGCCCAGGATGAGATGGAAGGTCTGTGAAGCCAGCTGTAAAACGTTTCAAAAAAAAAAGGTTTAATGCAAAAAAAAAAAAAACCAACCCTGAATCAGTTTCCCTTTGACACGGAGGAGGAGAAGGAGGGAAGATGCTGCTATGCAGGAAGCAGCCTCAGTGCAGATCTCCCTCTGTATATAAATGCTAATAAGCCAGGCTGACGCCACCAGTCATTTGACAAGCTGAGTCACCCTTCTCCTTCGGATCTTGCTCCCCTTCTGTGCTCGGTAATTTTTAACTTGCCCAAATATTGAGGGGGAGTGAGGGCTGTGCCCCTTTTCCCAGCTGTCCCACTCACTGCCCCCACCCCCTGCCAGTGCAGCCATTCCAGGTGACAGCCCCCTGTGCCCCCATGGTCATGGGACAGACTGCCAGGAGCAGCCCAGAGGGTGGGCATCCTTTCCTTCCCACCCTATCTCATCCTGTCTCCTGTCCCATCCCATCCCGTCCCATTCTGTGTCCTGTCCTATCCTCCAGCCCATTCTCCATCTTCCATCCCTTCCTATTCTGTTATCACCTGACCCCTCACATCCTATCTCGTGTCCCCCATCTCTTTCCATCTCATGCCCTCCTTTCCTGTCTCTTTAAGGTTTGAGCTAAAAGTCTCTGCTGCTGCATTGCCAAAGATCTGGGGTTTGAGGCAATGCTTGGGGCACCCACGTGTGGTCAGCAGTGACTTGTGCCACCTCAGGGCATGTGGCATTTGCCTGGCTGGGCAGGGGACAGCAGGGCACCTGCTTCAAACAGAAGGGGCAGCTGCAGGGGGCTGTGGCTGAACACCCACACAGCCAGCCCCAGTGCTCAGGGTTTTTCAGACTCACAGACAAAGGTTCATGGACTCCACAGCAAACGAGCTGCAGGGTAAATGACAGGACCATGATGCTTTTCCTTATGGGATCCCCAGGTGGAAAAGGTCAAAATCTCAGAGGAGCTAGCTCCTTTGGCTTCCACTCCCCTGAGAGCTGAAGCAGAGGGGCTGCAGAAGAGTTACACCTGGTTGTAAGCTGAATGTGTGAATTTAAAGTCAGTTGGCACCTGGGCTATGAAATCTCAGGTGCCTGTGGGAAAGGGAGATGAGCCCTTGCCCTCTCAAGAGCTCTGTGCCCTCCCCATAACCCTTGGGAATGGCAGGAAGTGGGCAGGAGTAGCAGGGAGTGCAAGGCTATTTACCTGTGGGGGTAAGGATATCTGGGATCAGGCCCCTCGGGACTGTGCAAGACTGAGGGTCTGGGTGGAGAGGAAGGTGCTTAACCTAACCTGGGGATGATGAGGGTTTGGGATCAAGCTGGAGGGTGGCTGGGGCACAGAACATCCTAAATAACCAGGAGTCCTGCCGTGCTGGTGCTGGGCTAGCAGCTCTGGGCCAGGGGCTACCTTGCATTAGGCTCTTGGTGCCTTGTGCCAGTGTGTGCCCCAACAAGAGTGGCTCAAAGTGAGCCCACACACACATCCCCCATCCCAGCTGCTGGCAGCAGGCCGGGGTGTGTCCCAAAATAAACGGGTGCAAAGCATCAGGGACACCGGAGCTGTGAATTTGGTGGTGTTAATAATGCCCCTGGCCCTGGTAGGAAGAGAACCTCCCTGCAGCCTCCTCCCAGCAATGGGGAACACGTGCTCCTGATTGCACTTGGAATGGTTTTGCTGCTCCTGTAGCACCTGGGGTTTCTCTGTTGTGTAAATAGGTTGGGAAATGGAGGAGGGTATGAGTTTAGGGCTATGCAACATTTAACTAGATGAATTATTTTGCCCCAGACGAGTGTTAACCATGGCTTTATGGCTGCATTCTTGCTTCCTCACTCTGCCACTGCCATTGTCTGACTTTAAAACATATTTTACTGATTCCTTCCTCTATTATTTTTTCCAGGAACCAAACTGAAGTTTACATAACTTATCCCTACTTATGAAACCCCCCATTCAATTTTTATTTGCTGGGAAACAATATGTGTTTATTTTTTCTTTCTTTATCCTTTTCGTTGTGGAGAATTTATCCTTTCAACGTGCCATTGGATTTATCTTTCTTTTGCAGTTAAGTGATGGACGTCTGCTGGCCTCTTGCTGTGCCCTGGTTCTGCTTTCACACTCTTGCTTGCCAACACCAGTGCTAAAGGTAATTTGTCACAGCTGATGTTAAGAGGTGTGGAGGTACTGACTGCCACGTGCTGAGGTTATTCGTGTTCCTGTCATTTCAAAGGTTGCCAGGTTTGAATCCTGGGGTTTGGTTCTCTCCTGTGATTAATTTGGAGAAACTTTGGAGATTTCTGATAGCTGGTACCTTTCTATGTCTTATTTCTTCTCCTCGGTAGTACAAAGTGTCGAGTTGCTGTTAGAAAAACTAGCAAGAAAAACTGGGCTTATTCACTGGTTTGTAAAATGGACTGGGCCAATTCTGAAAGCTTTCAGTGAAAAAAAAATAGAAATGCAAGTGACCTGGTACTGTCAGAACATGGCCATACGTGAGTCATCGTGTTGTGTTATCTCCCACACACACTGATTGCTTACAGCTGTTCACTGATTGTTGCCAGAGTGTGCAATGACATTGTTGGCACGTTGTGGTGCTGGGGACAAGGTCCTAGGGAGCGGCTGATGGAGGAGCTGTGGCNTTCAGTGAAAAAAAAAAATAGAAATGCAAGTGACCTGGTACTGTCAGAACATGGCCATACGTGAGTCATCGTGTTATCTCCCACACACACTGATTGCTTACAGCTGTTCACTGATTGTTGCCAGAGTGTGCAATGACATTGTTGGCACGTTGTGGTGCTGGGGACAAGGTCCTAGGGAGCGGCTGATGGAGGAGCTGTGGCTTTTTACTTCATGTCTCCAGTCAATGTAGTAATATAACCTAAAAGATAACGAGGAGAGCTCTGTAACAGATGCATATTCATTGAGTCTTGGGCCACAAATGGTTCACGGCAAGGCAAGGACAGGTGGGTCACATCCTCCCTTCTACAGAACACCTGCACGTGGCAGAGGCAGCAGCAGCCCCTTGAGGGGCTGGACAAGGGCTTGGGAAGTCAAATGTTTTATAGGAACTCTTCTGAGAATAGCAGGGTGCTTCAGTACATGCTTAAACAACTGGTGACTTCCAGCTGATGGAGCTGATGATTTTGCTTTAATTTGGGATTCTATCTCCACAGCACATGGCTATTTGTGATATTATAATGGATCCCTAGTGGGAGGGAGCCTCACAGCACCCCTGTGAGTGTGACAGCAGGGGGAAGGGCCAGGCTGGCTCCTTACAGCCAGAAAACAGGAGTCCCTGGGTAGAGGGGCTGTTCAGGAGCTTGTGAAAGCCACTGGAGCAGTTCTTGGACATGCCTGCACAGGCAAGGGGCAGCTCAGTGCTCTGCTTCACACCAATACTGACCTCTGAGTGTGTGTGCTCACCCAAAGAATTACTTCCCCCTGTTCAAAGCAGGCCTTTGCTATTCACCAAAGCAGGAAATAAGATGGCAATTGGGTGTAGCAGGCCTAAGGTTACTGCAAAGGCAGTAGTGATGCTCTCCTACAACGGCTTCTCTCTTAGACTTGAACTACTAAATTGCTTGCTGCCAGTTTTTACACCAGTCGAGGTCTCAGGGCCCTGAACAGCAGCTCATGCAGCCCTGCAGAGACAGAGGCAGCCAGAGCCAACCTGCATTGACCACCTGGAGTGGTGAACACACCTTCCTTTCCCAGCCCCTGCCACACCACCACCTTGGTTTTCTGTCAGGTAGTCAGAAAATACCACTTAATTAATCCCATTAGCACCTTCTTCCTCGCAGTAGTGAATGCCAGAAGGGGAATGCTTGTGCACAAAACTACAAAGAACATCTGGCAGACCCCCTTCTAAATGCCTGCCTCCCAAAACATGGGTGCAAGATGCTTGTACAACACGGTTAAGGTGCTTGAGTTTTAGTGGGCATGGAGTGCTATACCTGCATGTTTTCAAAGGCTTCCAGGGAGATGCCCCATAGAAGCTATTTTCTCTTTTCATAATAAATAAACCCCATGCAGGAAGCACTACTGAAGTTCTTTGGGCATAGTCATTGGACAGGCAGTAGTTCAGCTGAAGGACAGCAAGGTGTAGGGCACTGTTTTATTCCATCAAATGCCCTCCCACCCCTTGACACTTCAGTTCCAGTTATGGAAGAGACACAGAGAAGAACACAAACACAACTGGGCATCATGGCTCTAGAAATTTATTTTCAGAGCTTAGTGCTTCAGCTACAATTAAAATACTTCAGCAATTAAAAAATGCTACTGACTCAATACCAGAGCTGGACAACAACTAACACTGTTACTTTCATGCACTGACAGATACTAGTTTGCTCATGCCACTGAAGTAGGCTCGTTCTCGTTCACTCATCACTTCAAAATGTAGGGGTCGTCTACAGAAGTTGCATTCAGCTGAGGAGTGTGGTTTCAGCTCCAGACCAACATCCTTCCATGTAGCCAGCAGTTTTTCTGTTAAAAAAAGTTTATCAAGATCAAAGCTTAAGACTGGATTGCTTTAGAGAAGCAGCAGAAGTGTCAGCATATTTATTCTCCTAACAAGTGAGCAGGGATAATAGGATTTCACTCTGACACAATCTACCTCTTGAAACAACGGGGCTGCAACTAAGTCTCAGCTATCCTCATACCACCTCTCCTGACAGGATCAAGAAGGATCTACTTTCTCTGGACAGATCCATGTTTAAGGCAAGTTTAACAGCTCAGCTGAGGACAGCAGAGTTCTTTGGGATCCACATAACATGTGAGGATTGGTTTGGACAATGCATGAGCAGAGCCCTGGCTGGGTATAGGTCTGCACTGGCCTTCACACTCCAAGCAGGGAGGTGTGCAGGAGGTGCTGCAGCAGTGGAAATACACCATCCAGCTCATGACATCTAAAACTTAAGTGCTTCCCAGTCTCATCTTTAGTACAAAGACTGCACAGACAGGCAGTATCTTCACTGCACTGATGGAAGAGCCCACTCACCGATAAAATAACTCATCATCTGAGGGGTGTGGTGAGGTGTAGGGGCAATTCGGAGCAGCTCCTCTCCACGGGGAACCGTCGGGTAGTTGATGGCTTGGACATAGATGCTGTGCTGGCTCATCAGCTTGTCACAGATCTCCGTATTCTTTGCAGCATCTGCAACCTGAAGTTCCAAATTTTAAGTTACAAGATCAACCAAAAGATGAGAGTTGGTAAAACTGTCAGCTCAACTTAGCAAACCATAAGAATCCAACAGGGCTGGTAAGTAACATGTATGGCAGGAAGAAGGGTTAAAAGTCTGTGTGGCAGAGCACTCCGGGCACAAGACCACCACTGCAGCCTAGGCAGGTAGCTGTTTATACCCCAAATCTTTTAACTAGCTTGTTAGCAGTTTCCTTGTTTTCTGTACACTGTTAGACTGTGGATTTCATACTCTTTCTCCCTCTATTTTATATTTACACCAGGCTTAAGCTTAAGCCAGACTCCTGGCACATCACTGCTGAACAACAGGATGAGTTTGAACTTTGAGAAGGCAGTAACTAACACCCGATGGTGTAACACACTCACAGACAGTAAAATGGGCACCACAGCCCCGTGTTACCAGCACCCTAAGTCCTCACCCTTATGGGAATGATGTGGCTGGGGCAGTGCACCACGGGCAGCCCCGCGTCCATCAGCATCTGCCTCATGAGCTTGACGTTGCGCTGGTGCTGGCGCCTCAGCACCTGCCCCTCGGCGCTCTTCAGCGTCCGCACGGACTCCAGGGCCCCCGCCAGCAGCATGGGGGGCAGGGACGTGGTGAAAATAAACCCAGCAGCGTACGAACGAACCGTGTCTATCAGAGAGCTGGTGCTGGAGATGTAGCCTCCCACACAGCCAAACGCTTTGCCTGAAGGGGGGAAAAAAAAAAAAAAGGAAGAGGTAAGTGGGATTTATTCTTTCCACCTATTGGAATGGGTTGAAGGATTGGAGGTTTTCACTTGGAGGAATGGGTTATTTTGACTGTACACTCATGGCACGTTCCAGCCCCCCCTTCCCAGTAATCTTGTATTTACTCAGCACATGGTACAGCTTTGTTTTTAAGCCAATCTTGGTAACATGGATCTAGTTACTGCAAGGACAGTTCGTGCCTCTCTCAAATACTCAAGTTTTGATTTTGGGGAAGACCTTACAAGCCCAATCATCAAGCAGGGACTTCAATAGTGACCCCAAGCGATCAACACTAAGTCTCTCAGCAGATTTAAAATAATCTGTTTCAGAGATGCTAGAAATAGCCCGTGCTCCTAAGGAGCACAGAAGACTGTTACTGTAATTGTGCAGTTGATACCAGCCCTCCTTTCCAAATGTTCAGAGTGCAGAACACAGCGACAGACAGAACTAGGGTGTCTGGTGAATGCTTCTGCTCCTATTAGGCTGTAACCCAGGACTTTAAGTTCCAAAGGCATGAACTTTCCTAGTAAATTTTATTTATGTTTTGAAAGCTGTTTAAACAACCTTCCAATTTGCAGCAGTAAACTTACTCCTGAGCCTGCATTCTACCCAGATAATAGCAGTTGCTTCAGTACTTGCCAAATCTGTTTACATAACTCCCCATCTCAGGTTTCTAGATTAGGAGCACTCCATTTCACATAAAGGAACTAAGTACTACTAAATATAGAGAACTGCTCTACTAGCATTCTCACCTGAATTTCTTCTTGAGTTGTATAACATGCCTCTGGAGGACTTTTTTGCTAGCTTGCTTAAAGAAAAACCCCAAACAAAGCTACCTTAACTATTTGTAAGGCAGTATAAGTAGCTTAACAGAAGCTTTTCAAACTGTGGGGCATACTTTAATCCCTTGGGCTTTTTGAAAAATCCTAGGCCCCAGCAGCCCTTAACAAGTTCATTTGACTAGACTGCTTTTGAGCTAACCCACTTAATTTGGCTGCTCAGCAGCTTTGCTGCCTCAGCTCCTGCCGAAGTGCCAGGCTGTGCATACCAAGTGTTCCAGAGATGATGTCCATCTTGTGCATGATCCCATCCCGGTCTCCTATCCCACCTCCTCGGGCTCCATACAGCCCCACAGCGTGCACTTCATCCACAAAGGTGATAGCCCCATGCTCGTGGGCCACGTCACACAGCTCTTCCAGAGGACAAACAGCACCTAGGAACCAAAGCAGTGACTGGCAGTTTAGGATTTTCTGTATGACTGGATAAACCCCAGAAGTACCCCATAACAACCCTTATAGCACTGTACACTTTGAGACCTAAAACACAGGTGATTTGAGGGCTAGCTGCACTAGAAGCAGAGAGGAGGCTTTGATGTCAACTTACCATCCATTGAGTGAACAGTTTCAAATGCAACAATTTTAGGGGTGGATGGATCGGACTTTTTCAAAAGTTCTCGAAGATGGTTGACATCATTATGGCGAAATATATGTTTTGGCACCCTGCTGTTCCGGATCCCCTGGATCATGGAGGCATGGTTTCCAGAATCAGAGTAGATCTCACAACCTGAGGAAACAGCCCAGTTACATTTTAAGTATAGAAAGCAGTAACTGATTCCTAGCATTGTATTATGTATGGAAAGAGCTCAGGAAACAAGGGTAGCTTGTTCCTGAAAGTAGATCAGAAGAGCAAGTTACAGATCATGAAGCAAGAATAATATTTAAGGTTTATTTTAGGTGCTCAAACTAATACAAGTGAGAGCTTGAGAAAATAGTTATCTATTATCTAACTCCCCTAACTTCTGAAGTGAGAGAGAAGTTCACTCGCTCCAGGGGGAGGACACTAAAGTCCTGCTGTCTCATTTTCAGGTAGAGTTTAAATGCAAGAACAGAACACTCTGCTTGTCTTATTCCTCCAGCAGTTCCTAGCTCATAGATCTCAATCTCTGTAGGCTGATACTGTGATTTGTGTTGAACATAACTTGAACGTGGTATTAAAAGTACTGAACCATACCCTGCTGATGGATTAGGATGAATCCTCCCTTTGGACAGCTATTTACAAAGCATACTCCCAACAGCTTGGGGCAAGGCTGTGTTTTTGTGGCAACAGAGGTGCAGTTTCAGATCTCACCTGGCAGCATTTTAGCTAGAGTGAAGAGAGTGGAGTCATTGGCTACAAAGCAAGATGAGAACAACAGTGCTGCATCTTTTCCATGAAGATCAGCTAGTTCTTTTTCCAAGTCGACATGAAATTTACTTGTTCCTGATATGTTTCTTGTGCCTCCTGCTCCAGCACCATGTTGTTTCAGTGTTTCCCTAAAGAGGGCCCAAGAGAGGCATTAGCATTGCTGTGTGACACACAGAAGAATAAAGGATCATCGCTGAAAACATTCTAGTACATAATCAGGACTGTCCTAAAAAGGAACTGGTAGCAAAAAGCAGCTGTTGGGTCTTTGAGCAACCTGCACACTCAGGAGTCCAGTTAGGTCAGAAATCAGTGACCAAGTACAGCTGCAATATGACATCCCGTTTATCTGGTAACATTTGGGGGTTTCTAGGGAAGATCCAAGGAGCACAATCAGTGACCAATGCACACAGTGCAGCCCCGGATCTAAACACTAAGTGACCCACCCCAGCTCAAGAGACAAGTGTAATCTTAAGGGCACACCACGAATCACATCAGAAGCAACTCATGTACCACAGTACAGAAATCAATTCTTCAGAAGCCTCCCCACAAAACACAGCTTGAAAAAACCTCTTAAGAGCATGGCACTACTCACATAACTGCTCCACAGACACGAGGGTGCCGGCTCATGCCCAGGTAATCATTGCTGCACCAGACAGACACCTCCTTTTTGGTGATCAGGGAATCAGTGTAGTCGTCTGCCATGGGGAAGATCTGCGCCTTCCGGTTCACGGTCTTGAACACTCGGTAGGTGTGATCCTTCTTCTTCTCATCTATCTTCTTCTCAAAGAACTGATCATACTGGAAGGTGGATACAGCTGAAAGGAGACAGAGACTTCAGCACACAGGAGATAATCACAACAGACCAGGCCTGTGGGGGTTTTGCCAGACATTCTTACATTTTGGCAAGTTATCCTGAAGCAGATGAGAGACGCTTTCTGGTCTTTGCTTCAGCATAATATCCTTAAACTTCTTGAGCAGGCCACTCTGCTCTTCTCCCTCAGTCTCAATCTTTCTCACTGTGGAAGTAGCTGGTATTTTGGCAAATTCTGTACCTACAGACATTGTAATAAATTCCAGTGAGTTTGTTTGGCTTAAAACAAAGTGAAATAAGTTGAATTCAGGAGAGCAAACATTTTAAGTTAAACTAACACTTCAATCTTTAGGAAGGACATGCCCAAAACTCCATGTTGATCCTGCTAGGATCAACTATTTTATTTGCTTATAAATTTGCATTGGACAAGACAGAAGGATTAGCCTTGCTAATCAATCACAATACAACAGGCAATTTCCTTACAACATATTTAGCTCATCATGACTCAGAGAGCCACACTATACAGCTACAGCATTTATCTGAAAGGACTGGTACACACCTAACTGAAGGCAGAGTTCTAGTCAGCTGCTTCCTTTTTGTTCTGTTAGCATAGGTTTATTTTTCTAAAAACTATGCCACTGAAGGCAAACAGAAAAGTAAAATAAGCCTCCTGAGACAGGCAGCAAGGCTTTACTGATACTGCTGAAAAGTTCCTTCCTTTGAAGGACAGCCCTTCCGCACTACCACTGCAAGCCAGCCAACACCCTTTAGTTCCATAAACACAAAAAACCCACCCCAAAACCATTTGCCTGCTTTCAAGCTTGGATTTGTGCTGGTACTTGCCTGGTGTCTTGACACTTTTCTCCATCTTTGGATATAAAACCTTTGTCTAAACCAGTACCCTGGCAAAGCTCTCTTCAGATCTAAGCATCTGCTTGGGTGCGAGTGTAACAGCTTGACTCACACGTCTAGAGCCAGCCAGCACACCAAAATACAGCTCACGGTATTCCCACATCAAAATCACCCAGGGAAACCCTGCACAACGTCACAGGTATGTCATTAACACCGACATTCTCCAGCAGCTTTTCCCTGCAGTGTCCCGTAATCCCAGCTGCATCATTTCAGTGGTTCCTGTCAGACCTGGCATGCTCCAGAGCCAAGTCAGGCACCTGAAGCTCTCGGGAGGAATCACTGCCTGAGCGCACAGAGAACGTACCTTTCCTGTCCGCCTGCATTTCCTGCACATCCTCCTGGAGTTCCAGGCTGGCTTTGCAGAAAACGTTGCTGTTCTTGTGATTCATCTGAGCTGCCAGGAACGGGCATTTGGTAGCCGTACCCTGGCTAGCGCTGGCAGGTGGGTGGCCAGCAGGAGGCTGGGTTCCATCTGCATTCTGCTGGGCCACCTCTTTGACATTTTTGGCCTCTGAGATGGTGGCAGAGAAGGGAAAACACTTGAGCATCATCATTTTAATATACTGACTTCAGTTTTTTGATCCATTACTATTGCAATTAATTTGGCAGGACCCATTCAGAACTATTTAACTGAGCAGTCACATTTTATTTATACAAGCACAAAATCCCAGTACCACCCAAGGGACATCTCATTTAAGATGCCAGATGTAGCACTGTACCCTCTGAGGGGTAAAAATATCTCTCTTTCACTCCCAATGGGAATATTTAAGGAAAGACTGGATGTGGCACTAAGTGCCATGGTCTAGTTTACACAGTCGTGTTCAGTCATAGGTTGGACTCGACCTTAGAGGTCTTTTCTAACTTAACTGTGATTCTGTGATTTTCTTTCGAGGAGTTCAGCGATTTTTCAGCCATGCAGCTTCCTCTGCTGCAAGCCTCAGCTCCTTCCCCTGAGTGCCTGGGGAAGAATTCCCAAGGAATGTTCCCGAGCGGTGTGAAGGGCCACTGTACCACGAGAAACACCGCTCCGAGACCCAGGATCCCGGATCCCCACCCGAGGCTCGCCGCAGGACGCCCCAACAGGCCGGTCCCTGATTCATGCCACGGTCACAAATTTCACTACTGCGGACATTTCAAGGATTAAGCAACCCCTGCCTCAGCGCTGCCTATTCCAGAAGTTTCCTCCTGTGACACCCGATGTCTGTGCTATATTTTTCCCCTTCAGGGGGCCCGTGTGTGACCCTGGGCTCGCTGCCCCGGCCGTACTCACCGCGGCGGCCCGCGGGGGTCTCCTCCTCCGCCTGCTGCCCGCGGGCGGCGGACGTGGCGAGGGCGCGGGCGGCCGGCGGGGCCGCCTCCATCATGCGCGGGCAGTGCTGGGCGTACAGCAGCAGCGACGGCCCGGCCTTCTGCAGGAACGCCTGGGACACACGGGCCAGGAACGGGCAGCGCCGCACCACCGCCTCCATCCTCGCTGCCGGACGGGACACCGGAGGTGACGGCAAAGTGACACCGGGGAGGCGACACCGGGATGTGCTCCCGCACTGCCGCCTTTATAGTCCCGGGGGCGCGGCGCAGGCGCCGTGGGGCTGCGCAGGCGCGGGGAGGGAGCGGGGGCCGGCTACCCGCGGCTGTGGGGTGTTGTGGGGTGGTGTGAGGGGCTAGAGGCATCCTGAGGCTATGGAGAGACCTTCTGGGGGTCATGAGGGGCTAGAGGCGTCNGGGGTCGTGAGGGGCTAGAGGCGTCCTGAGGATATGGAGAGACCCCCGGGGGTCGTGAGGGGCTGGAGGCGTTCGGAGGATATGGGGAGGCCCCCGGGGGTCGTGAGGGGCTGGAGGCGCCCCGAGGATATGGAGAGACCCCCGGGGGTCGTGAGGGGCTGGGATGGGTGTGGACACCATGGGGGAATAGAGGCGCTGTGAGGGTGTGGGGGCGGCTGAGCTGCTCCCGCGGAGCTGTGAGGGCACGGAGGGGGCTTGGGTAGCTGCCGGCGGTCTGTGAGGGGATGGGGGCAGCCGGCCCTGAGCGGGGGCTGTGTGGGCACGGTCCGCACGGGAAGGGCTGCTCTGGGTTTCCCCTGAGCCCCAGGCTGTGCAGTGCTTGTTTCCCAGAAGTTTTGGAGTCACTTGCCCCCAGGACACGAGATTGGGGGGTCACCCCAGCGCGCCTGTTCGCGGGAAAAGGCGAGCTCTGAGTCAGCTGCGTGGGGGAAATCCAGCGCTGCTCGGACGCGTCTCGTGTCTTCTTCCTAAACTTCCTAAATTCATCTCTGATTCCCGGCAGAGCCCCCGCCCGGGGGCTTAGGTGGTGGTGGTGGGATCCTGAACTCCTCTGACTTTTCCTACAGCTGGTATGAATCTGTCAGCTTAGCTTCTCTGTCGGTGATGCTCAGACTTCCACCACTGCATTTTTGCCAGGTTTTGAAGGAAAGAACAGTAGCAACAAGAAAAATGGTACCCTTCATCCTCTGTTTTGCA
>VWZT01016807.1:205846-237099 GCA_013397055.1 Pachycephala philippinensis
GGGGGGGGTGGTAATGGTAAAAGGAGTTCTCCTTATGTGTTTGGCCATTCAAACCATGGTAGTGCTACTTCCTGTAAGCACTGACTGCTCAAGTGTGGAAAGAATGGAGAAGGAAAAATGACAACACATTTTTTTCTCTCATCTTGTGAAGCAATTTCACGGAAGGCAGGATTTGGGTAGAGAGCCAAGAGCTGTCTTGGGCACTTTGGGGCAGGAGTGGGTTTTGTAAGAGGTGTGGAGTTTGGAGGAGAGCTTTTGTAAGGGTCACTCTTACTTGACTCTTGCCTTGCATGAAGTCACGTGTAGTTACTAGAAGGTGCTCATGTACAGTGATTAGAGAAATACAAAGCCTCTGTAGCATTGTGGCTGCTGAACACGAGTTTGGCTATAAAAAGCACTTCTAAAAGTGTTGGTTAGCATTTAGATATTGCAAATTAATCTTTAGACAACTCCTCTGTCAGAGGGCAGGGGGACAACCAGCAAGGTATATGCCTGACCCTCCTGTATTCACCACTGACTTGCTTTGAGGATGCCTGATGCAGTATGTGAACTTTGGGATCCGGGTAAGTTGGTCAGGAGGAAAACCCCATAGTAAAATATCAGATTTGATGTCAGCTAAGACAAATATCAGATTCCATGTCAGTGTTACTAAGCTCTGAGGCAGGAAATCAGACAGAGTTCTGCCCTCATGTACTACTTACAAAGCCCTGAAAAAGTTACCTGGGGCTTTACAAGGCAGGGCGTGGGATTTGGGTTTTAGTAGGGCTTTAGTAGGTGTGTTTTAAGCACAGTTTGCTCCTTGTTTATTAGAAATTTAAGACAGTATTATTTAAGAAGTCTAAATGCTCAGATCTTAACTCAGCCAGTTTTGTCAGTGTAATGCATCATTGGCATTGTTAAACCAGATCTATGTAGTTTTAATTTGTTCTGTAGATAAATAATTAAAGTAGGGCACTTGTATCTGACCTCAGCCTCTGAAGCAGTTATGATAGCAGGAGGCCTGGTCATTTGGTAATACCAGGATAGTGTTTCAAATTATTAGTTCAATTGCTCATGAAGAATTTATTTTTGTTTTTTTTTTCCCCACAACAGGGTTTTGGCTAGTGTTACATGCGTCAAGTATTTAGCAAAATAATAGTTAATTAGTAATTGAAGTTTAAAGACACCTGATCTGTGTTTCAGATTACTGCTGTCCCTGTTCCCTGGAACATCAACATTTGACTCCCTACCCTGAAGCTTTGTATCACATCAGTTACTGTAAAAATTGAGGGAGCATCACAGCATTCTAACGTGTGGATACCTGACAAGTGTCGTTAGAGCACAGTTGATGTGTCTGGGCCTGAGGGATCACTCCTGTGCTCCTGGGGTTAATTGCAGCTTTAGCAACAGAAATCAAGTCCCATATGCTCGATTATAGTATGTTGAGAGTATTTTTCTTTCTCCTCCTATTTTTCCCTTATTAATCGTCCATGATACTTAGCTCAGAGGGAACACGTGTTTTGTTGTAAGAGGCACCAGAAAATGGTGTTGTGCAAATGAGCACAAATCTGCTGCAAGAGGCTGCAGAGCTCGTCTGCCTGGACACCTGCCACAGCAGGTTAGATCCCTCAGAAATCTGCTAATCCTTCTTTATCCCGGTAATCTGAGCAGCAGCATCTTGCCATTTTGTAGGGCTGAGGGATGAAGTACATTAGCCTGCTTGGTTGCTGGAATTCAGAGACTTGTGGGTTTGTATTCAGAAGCGCATGTGAAGCCTGAAGAGCATCTGCTTTTTACACAAACATCATTCAAGGCTGGCAGCTGAGACACGGCGACCTTGGCTGTGACATGGAGATCTCCAAATGGAGCAGAACTCTCGGCTTTCCTGTCAGACTCCCCTCCAATCTGTGCTGTTAATCAAACACTGCAATAACGCTTCTTTTAAAGCTTGGTTTTGGTGAATTTATTTAACCTTGTCCGTGACAGGAATTGCGCAGAGCAGCGGAACGACATTAACTTGACCCTCATCTTGGAGGGCTGCTGAAGGAACGTGTCCTTGTCAGTGCATGGAGCTGGCTGCGAGCTCTGGGAGCAACAGAGCAGGGAAAAGTTGGGAAAAGGGTGTCTTGTCACCTCCTCTGCCTCTGTCCTCCCTTTGGAAATACTGCCAGAGCTTGCGTGTTGAAGGTGAAGTAAATACTAATAAAGCTGCCGTTAATTAAAATTTCTTAGGGCTTCAGTGGATTAATTAAACTGTGTTTAAGGATGTTAATTGTGGCAATGTATTACTGCCATCCTACACAGCTCAGGAGAAACTGGCATGAGATGCCACACAAATGCTCTTTGCCACACTGCAGGAGGAGGACAGTGCAGCAGGACCAGTGGCAGCCCAGGAGGGAACAGGGAGCCCATCCTGAGAGAGAAAAAGCAGGCTTAGGCTGGAGAGAGGCAGCAGGTACAGAGGGCAGGGGAGAAGGAATGGTTGCTTGGGAGTACGGAAAGGGCGGAGTAATGTAATAAAGGAGGAAAAGGGTTTGAGCAGAGGGGATAGCACTGGTGTGAGAACAAATTTATTCAGCTGGCCCTGACGAAATTTAGGTCAGAAGGTGGGTAGTTCCTTGCTGTTCCTGTGTTTTGGAGCAGCCTTTGGAGCTGGTCCCTGAGACCAGATGGATTCAGAAGAGGAAGCTCAATCTGCCTGAAAGGCCCATTTGTTGCAGTGGCAGAGGAAGAGAAGGGAAGACTCTCAGCTATCCTGAGAGCCTGTGCTGATTTTAGTTTGCTAAAGCCCATTCTGTTCTGGTGATTTGTCAAATTTCTTAGCTAAATAACGGTTAAATTTCAGCCGTTTGGGTGGTGGGTGAGAAGCCACAGGAAGTGCTTCCCATATAGAAATTGAAATGAGGAAAAAATCCCCTGCCACAAGATCAAGTTGATGTCTTCAGATATCTGTGAAGAGTTCCTGGTGAAGATGGTCTCTTTCCGTGTTACTGGTTTACCATGTAGGGTCAGGTGTAAGTTACCTGGAATACTTCCATCCCTCTTCTCTCAAGCATGTTTGGCCCAATATTCCTGGAAACAGAACTTGATTCTCCTCTTTGGAAAAGGTTTGTAGCATTCATCTGCCCTTGCATTTGTCTGCAGGTAGCTCCTTTCATAGGATTTTCATGAATTTTACACTTTGAAGACAGCATTTAGATACTTAGCAGAAAAGCAAGGGTCAGAGCCCCTCTGCATTCAGCCTGTTCAAATGAAAGTCTATAACTGCACCATAATTAGCAACATCTAATCCCTTTTGCCCACTTCTGAAGTCAGGGCTGTGCATATTCCTAATTTTTTCCCATCCAGTCAGTGTCAGAGAGGGCAAGACAGAAAAACAATTCCCCCTCCCCACACACAAACGCCTGTCTATATTGAGATCTGAATTTTCCAAGGGAGTGGGTGTGATCCTGACATCTGGATTTAGTCCAGACTCAGATTCCAGGCTTACATCTGAGAACTTCCACCTCCGGTCCTGAGACCAGCAGTTCTTAGAGAGGATTTAGTTTATTTACCTTTTAAGGCAAAATTGGAGGCTTGTGATAGCAGCTGCATAGTGACAGTTCTTCCCATGCTGAATTTCTTTAACACGTTTCCTGATTTGGAGCCAGTGTCTTCTTTACAAGGCAGAACATGAAATCTCATTTCTTTTTAGGACCCTCTAAGCAGCAGAGAATTTGACCCAGCTGGAGGAGCTGCGGGATGCTGAGGCTCGTGTTGCAGAGTGGCTGAGCAGCAGCCCCGTCTCACCGACACGGGAGGCGAGATCCGTACCCATCTCGTACAAACAAGTGTGAGTTGTTTTGTTCCCTTCTGTAATGGATCTCTTAAAATTCATGCCCTGCTGGTGGGCCCTCACAAGGCTGTTGGGTCAGGACACTTTTCCTGTCTGCCAAGCCCCAGGAGCTGCCCACTGATGTAGAGGAGTTTGGTTTCCTGGCAAAGTCCCATCACAGGGGCATGAGTCAGGCTCAGTCCGGAGAGCAGAAGCTGTTGCCACCCTCATACAAAGTGCCTTGCTGTCCCACTGAAGGGCACCACCCCACACTGCTGCTGCAGTCTACAGCCCAGCTGATTGACACATCCAGCAGTGGCTTATCCTAAGTCCAGAATATCTCCCTCCATTTGCTTCAGATGTGGAAAATCACACAATAGTCTTTTTTCCCATCTTGCGTTGTTGAGTTTGTCTTGCTTTGTGCAGCACAGGGCAGGAAATGATACACTAATCCTTCCAGCTACTGTGAGCTTTGCTGCACTTGCCATGACTTGCCTCCACACCCTCATTTCCTCCTCTCTCACACAGTTTTCCTCCTTCTATTGGAAAGAACCAGTAGACCCCAACCTGTATATTTTTAGTTATGGTTATTGAAGTTACTCAGCCTGTCATTTTGCTTGCACGTCTCAGCCCTCATTTCTCCTCATTAGGTACTCAGGCAGAGACAGCACCTTCTACAACCAGTTTAGGAGCTTGAAGTCTACTCAACAGAGAGCAGAAATACCTTAGAAAATGTGAATTCGAGTGCTTGCTGTGTTGAAGGTGTGAGAGGGTGGGGAAAGGACTTGTCTCTTTAGTCAGAGCTCTCTATAGCAGTCTGGAACTGGGGTTTCCAGAAAGGATTTATGTAGATAGTCTGCTCCTCTCTGTATAGGAGGGACAGCTGCCAGAGGAGAGAAGTGTGTGTCTCCACTTTGAATTTAAATCCTTTAGGCCCAGAAAGACACTCAAGTCATGCTTACATAGTAAAGCATCTTTGCTACACCAGGTACCTCTAGTCAGAGCCCCTAGTGCTGCTCATACCGTGGGCTTTGGCAGGAAGGTGGAAGTCAAAGCAGAAGAGGGAATATCCAAGTCCTTGAAAACAAGAAATCAACCCACAGCAGTGAAAAATGCTGTGCAGGAGCCTATGGGCTCTCTCCCTTAAAGCAATGCCAATGTTAGGAGTTTTCTGTCAAGCAGAAGATTGCTAGAAATCAAGTAGCATACCTTGTTCTCTCCCTCTTGTCCCCTAAAAATGTGCTGGTTTTGGCTGGGATAGAGTTAGTTTTTTCCATAGCAGCTTGTACAGGCTGTGCTTTGGGTTTCTGATGAAAACAGTGATGATAACAGAGGGATGTTTTAGTCATTGCTGAACAGTGCCTGTGCAGTGTCAAGGGCTTTTCTGTTTCTTACACTGCCCTGCCAGCAAGTAGGCTGGGGGTGCACAAGAAGTTGGAAGAGGACAACCCCAACTGAGCAGAGGGATATTCCACACCATATGACATCAAACTCAGCAGTTAAACTGGGAGGGTGGAGGTTGGCTGGGGCTGTCATAGCTCAGGGACTGGCAGGACATCAGTCAGTTGGTGGTAAGCAATTGTTTTCTTTCGCATCACTTGTTTTCCCTCTGTTGCTTTTGTCCTCTTTTTTAGTTATTAAACTGACTTTATCTCAACCCACAAGTTTTTACACTTTCACCCTTCTGATTTATCTCCCCCATCCAACAGAGAGGGGGGACTGAGTAGGGGCTGTGTGGGGATTTGGTGCCTACTGGGGTTAAATCTCAACCAGAAATCATCTCTCTGACTTGTCCACCTGTCCCATGGGCCTGCCATGGACACCTGAGAAGGCAGTAGCATAATAAAAGTGCCCTGACTTCTTCCCAGTTAGACTCAGTTTGATACAGTAAGTTAAATCTTTTGTATAAATTGATGTTTTGTTTGTCAAAATGAAGATTCCCTGACTAGGCAGTTTTTAATCAGTACTACTTCCTGCAGCCTGTAGATGCTGCCTTTCTGTTCCCAGGTGTAGCAATACAAGTAGGATTGCCTTTTCAGCCTGGAAATAGGGATAAAGGCATCCAATGAAGTCCTAATAGTCACAGTACACCTACTAGTAAGGCTCGTTGTTGCAGTTTGTTTCAGGAAAGGCTTGTTCTTCTTTTATGCATCTGGTAACGTAATTTCTTCTGCAAAGATCAGTGAAATTCAGTGAAGTAAGGAGTAGCATTTCAGGATGAAATACCTGCTGATGACGTGAGAAAGTGGGGAAAAATCCTGCTCCTGACTCGAGCCAAGCTGGGTGTTTCTGTGTAGGTGTTATCCCATGAATGAGTACCCAGTGAGGCAACAGAACTGGGTGGCTTTTCTCCTTATCCAGTTATTCCATAGCATTAGGTATTGCTGGTTGTGAGACAGTTTTAAGAATTGTCTTGGAGAAAGCAAGCAATAACGGAGGAAAGTGTAAAGTAGTTTTGATCTTTCGTTGTTTCCATCAATGGCCAGGGAAAATTTATAGTTTTAGAATTAGTTGTTATAATTGATACTAGATGCTATAGTTGTACAGTCCGAATTACCTCCTTGAAAGAAATAATCCAAAGTGTTGAGGTGAAGTGGCCAAGCAGTAGAGCAGAAGGATGCCTCACATTTAAGTAGAGGTGTTCCAGACATGAAAATAGCGTGAAAGTGTCTGGTGACAGAGGGTATAAAACCTGCCAGAGCCAAACCCTCTCCTGTGAGTGGAAGAGTCTGTGTAACACCACAGCCTGTGTGCACACCAGAATGGTGGAAGGATGAGCTTACAGCCTTCTTGGGGTCCAACTCCAAATGCTTCCACCTCCCAGTGCATTCTGCCCATGGGGTTTGCTGTGCTGTTTTGCAATAGCTCTTGCTTAACCTATAAGGTGCAAGACATACTATTCCTCCTTACACACTGAAGATTACAGATAAAGGGTGGTGATAAGGTATTAAAATGAGAAGAGTGTCAGCTGTAGGGAAGAAGTGGCTTTGTGCTGAAATATTAAGGGAGGAAACTAGCACATCGTATCTCCAAATCTGAACTTGAAAGCTGCAGATCAGAGAAACTCTGTGACGTATTGAGATTATTGGAGTACACAAGGCTTCCATTCCTTGTTTGCTTTTGTAGTGAACTCTCCCAAAAGCTGCCAAGTGCTCTGTGTGCACTGTCTTACAAACAGCCTCAGTCATGCAAAGCTCTGGGCTCTACTTCCAAGGCTCCCGGGCCGCTCTGCCTGCCAAGCAGCACAGGCGGTACCAGGAGGAGTGCAAGTGAGGATGCCAGGACAGCTGGACTGGGAGCTTTCCTGGGGTACTGTGACCCTGCTGGCAGCCTTGTCTGCATTGGTGTATTAGACCTGATGGTTCTGCAGCTGCTTTGAAGATCATTCCAGCTGAGATACGTGGGACTAGAGGACTCAAAGGAATGAGCTGTCTCTGCCTTGGTGTGCTGAGCAAACCTAGTTGTGTCGTGTTGGCTCGGGGTGGTGGTAATGGTGGGAAAATGTATTGCTCTTATGTCTCCAGGAGATGTGGTAAAGAACTCAGAGCTTTTAAAAGATTCTTCTTTTCAGGAATCTCACTGCTTAATTGGGGGTGAGGCATGTTCTCTCTGGGAATGCATCTTGTCCCAGTCCTGGGAAAAGAAGATCAAAACTGATTCTAGGGAATGTCCTAGAAAGAGATGGAAGTGCAAACATTACATAACAAAAAGGTTGAGCGGGATCAGCTGAGACATTAAGATTGAAATGGCAAAAAAAACCAAACCCGAGGTTAAGTCATTCTCTTTACTTCTGTGCCTGGTTTCTCATGTCACACTGACTGTAAGAGCAAACCAAGGGAGAGTGGAGGGTTATTGCTGGCTTAGCACTAGTGATGGATCATGTGATTGACCTGTGTGCTGTGATTTTATAGAGAGCTCTGATAATCTTATGGAGCTTTTATATACATTAGATAATCCAGTCTCTTCAGACTTGCAGCCCAAAAATTCCTGCAGACATCCCACAAACTTTTAGGAAAACTGGGGTGTATTTGTGATGATTTAGTTTTGTACTTCCTTATCTTTATTTTTAAAGACGCCTAGTCTTGAAAAGTCTCTGCTTCAAAGTTTAACTTGAAAAAGCAATTCAGAATTCACGTTCTCAAAAAGATGCATTATGTTTTCACTGTGAAATTTAATAATGCATTAATACAGAATAAAAATAATTCGATGTTACTCCAGGTCACCTGTTGTGAGACACCCCCTGTAGGCACTGGTAAGGATGATTGATCACACAGGGAGGAAGTACTGAGCCCTGTGAGAGTGAGGTGTGGTGACTCTGTGTGGAGAGGGAACTCGGGACAAAGGATAACTGGTTCTCCAGCCATCAGTAGCACCCGCAAACTACCAAATTAGCTCCACTGCACAAGGCTCTTGCTGGCAGTGGCTGGCAGTGTTTCCCCAAAAGCCCTGATGGCAGTTTTGTATTTCTGTTCTTTGGCACTTTGAAGTCTGCCAGTACAGCACAGATGATATATTACTGCAGTGTTAAAATAGTAGAGGGGTAGTTGGTTTGCTTTGCAATGTTTATCCACAGCCCATTCACTACTTAAAGGTTAATTCTTCTGCCTCTGATGGAGTGTGCTGAGCAATCTCTGTGTCCAGGTGGGTGTGAGATAAGGTTTTTTTGCCAAGCTGAATTTTTGTGAGGCAACAATATCTTGGAAGAAGTAATTTTGGGGAGAGATGCCATGCTGGGCAATGTACACTTATTAGGCCAGGCTCTGATATGGAGGATGTTCATCCTCTCCAACCTGCAGCAGGAATGAGCCACTGTAGTGGAGGGTGGGGTGTCTGAGAAGGGGACAGCCACCATTTCAACCACAAAACAGGAGCCAACAAATCTAACAAGTGAAGATGTGCAAACCCTCTGGATCCTTGTGCTTTCTAGTGCTGAAATCCAGAAGGATCTTCAGGGCTTGCGTAGCACCTGGCCTTGCACTTCGATTGGAAGAGGGAGAGAGGAGGCTGGTGCTTGGCACAGCAAACAGCTGTGCTGTTCCTTGGGGGGTGAATGATGGGAGCAAGATCTGAGTTCACTTGTGAGCCTCTGAGACCATGGATTGCTCTGTGAGGCCTGTGCTCTCTGTACTTCTGTCTTGGGAAGGTGATAATCTTTCCTGTGTTCATTTCAGATTTGTTCACAAAACTGCCTGTCTCCTCCACAGTAAAAACCCTGTCAGGATTGGTTACCATGAAGAACAATGAGATTTTGAGCAAGTAATTGAAATTTAAAGCTCTAATTACAAGAGCAGATAAACTAGAGATGCTTCCTAAGCTCATATTTTAATTGGAAGAAGTGATTTCAGTGCATCCTTCCCAAAGCCCTGGCACTGTCTCTTGGGTTTGATAGCCAGTGACCCAGTTTTCATGGAGTGATCTCACTGTAGTCCAGTCCCTCACCCAGCTGCACTTGGATGAGGGAGAACAGTGCATGTCTACAGTGATGATGCATATACTGTGAATTTGATTGCTCTGCTTTTCAAAGTTTCCTTGGGTAATAATACTGTTTTATGTTTACTTGGCAGCTTTTCTCCTTTCTACTTGTCCTGGTTTAATTGTGTCTGTTCCCTGGTGTGCTGTCAGTTGTGCATGTTGGGGAATACAATGCCTTTGGGGGTGGTAGTGAGTACAAGTGACACCTTAATAAGGGTCCCCAGAGACATGGCTTTAGTACTAAGCTGCCCCCATCTCCCAACAGTTGTCAGTGTAGGGCTTATTAGTCACTCATCTCTCTTTTGAAATAACTATTTTTAATGCTCCTGTTCCGTGCTGAGTCCTCAGAAGCACTGTTAGGTGTTGCTGGTTTTGCTGACAGTGGCTGCTTTTTAATTGCTCAGGTAGCAGAAGCAGAGCTTGAAAACTCAATCAGCATTATCTCGGCTTATCTCCCTGTCACCAGTGGATTTAAGCAGATCAAGACATCCATATGGATCATGTGTAGAAGCAAAACACAACCAGCTGCAGAGGCCAGGGTAGATGACATTTACTTAGAGTGCTGTCCCAAGTGCCAGCCGTCCATGCCCTTGCCCTCAGTCAGTCTCTGCTCCCTGCTGGCAGATGGGCTCTCCACTGTATGGTCAGGGCCAGCTCTTCCTGGCAAGTGAACAACCTGGCTTTGCCAGCACGTGACCCCTCCTAGCATCAGCTGCAGTGTCAGGCCCTCTTCTCCACTGGCCTCGATGCCCCTTTGCAGCTCCCAGGGCTGTGACTGCCTCTGTGCCAGCTGAGGCAGTGCAAGCAGAGATGCTGGTATCTCTTAGCTTCTTGCAGAGGATTTGTGGGAAGAAGTGGCTTGGGATAGCACACCCCACCCAGCACAGGATGTGTAGGGGAGAAGAGCTGGGTTGCAGGTGAAGCACAGCCCAGGGAGCCAGGGTGCAGCTGTTCATCAGGATTTGGTACAGCTCCTCTGCTGGAGCCTCACGTCTGCCTGCCCTGGTCTGTTTTCAATCTCCTCTCTCCTGTGTCATGGATTATGTCAGTGTGGTTTGGGCAGGGGCTTGTGAACAGGCTCTGGGCTGCTGTTGCTTCCTCAGGGGAGATGAGGAGAGCCTGGTGTGTTTGCTGGCTAAAAGTTTGGCAGGGAGCAGGCTGGGCAAAGCAGCTGCTGCTTGGCTGGGGCCTGGCATTACCCCTGGCCTGCTTCTGTGCCTAATGAGCCACCTTATCTCTCATGTTCCCCATGGCAGATGGGGTCTCTTCAGGATTAATTAAGGATCATAACTGTGACCTAGTTACCAGACTTGCACTATTGTCACTGGAGCTCTCTGAGCCATCAGAGGCTGTTTGAGAGAGCTTCTTACCCTTGCCTGCTCTGGTTACTCACTCTGTGTATCCTTCTGGGACTGCCTCTGAGCCCCAGGCAGGATCACATTACATTAATTTCTCTAATAGATCCCTGCTTTACCCGTGGGTAGGTAACTCGCTGCTTCCTGCTTGCAGTGCCACAGTCGGTGTGGGGATTGGATATGCTGACACACACCTTTCCCAGGGTTGTCTCCTGGTCAGGAGCGGGGAGAGATCGGCTGCAAGATGAGGGAGGATGGTGCTGGAGACGACATCCTGAGTCAGTCCAGTTCCATGCTGCCATACCTTAAACTATGTGGATACTGAAAGGTTATCCCAGGTCCTCTCTTCTCTTGGCTACTCAAATCTTTCTCATTTCTAGTTTGTGCTTTATTGTAGCAAGCCTTTAGCAAGCCCCATAAAGAAGCAGCAATGATGACTGGAGCTGGAGAAGTAAATTGAGTTCAAGCTCTTCTAACCTTGCTTTTCACCTGCTAGATTTTCAGGTAGAGCAGTGTTCCAGCTGGCAATGTCTCAGTCCTGTATTCCTGTGCTTTGCAGACCTGCTACAACTCAATCCTTCCTTCAGCTGGGGAGAGGTTTGCACCTCAGGGATCTCCTTGCTCTCTTCTTCCCTCCGATTGCTGCTCGTTTGCTGAGAGCTTGCCTTGCCCACTGGATTGAGTCCCACACAGCCAGGCCATTGCATGAGCTCCCAGCCTCGTGCACAGGGACTGCACGTGGCCTGTGTACTGTTCACGTGAGGCAGGTTTGTGTTCCTGAAGCTCCTCTCAGTCCCCCATGGAGCTTTAACTAGCCTGATGTTCTGCTCAGAGTCTGTCCATATCCCCAGCGGGATCCCAGCAGCTCCTGCTGATTTTGGGGCATGAAGGAGGCTGTGGAGTGGGACCCCAGGGAAGCAGCACTTTGTCCTCAGAAGCCCGCATGGAGGGGGAGCTGCCTGGCTTTTCTCCTCTGCCTCGAAAAACATCTCTCATGTTCCAGTGACCTGCTTATTATGTAGGTCAGCATCAACCGGAAAAGAAAAACAATTTCAAAAGTAGGAGAAATCTAGGATGAATCCTCCACAGAGCAGTTCTTTCCGGAAAAGCAAGGAAAGTTTTCCTGGGGGGGGTGGCAGGCAGCGTGGCCTCTTCTTCCACCCACCCTGGGCAGAGCAGTTGGAGAGGGGAAGCTCTGCAGCTGTAGGGATGTGTGATAGCCTGAAAACAAGCACAGTGTGCTTTGTGATGGGGGAACAGTGCATTGAGGTAGGCAATAGGAACTTGACTTGAGTGGTCGAGGGCTGTTTGTCCTTTATTGCTTTTCTTGGGCTTGGTTTTGGTAAAGAGGAGGAGGTTTCTGCTGGTCTTTACCTTGGTCATGTGTGAGCACAGCAGAGACTGGTACCATGCTGCTGGAGGAGCAGTCCCTGCTGGGAGACAGCTGTCCTGCCGGGGTGAAAAGGGGACACAGATCAAGCAAATGCCTTTGGATGCCAAAAGTAAAACTGGGACCTCAACCAAAATTCATCTCAGTGTTGTGCCCGTGCCATTACCCTGGGGCTGCTCCACTATGCTCGTAGCAGAGCTGACACCTTGTGATACCCACTGAGAAAAGAGAAAGACCTTAGCATAAAGTCCTGACTGTAACCTAAGCAAGGGACAAGTTGCTCTGTGCACAAGAGGTTTGGTGAAGTCCAACTTCACTTGTACTTGCCTCTGATGCAGTAAATCTTAATATCCCTCACTATGCTCACTTCTCTCCCAAATCACCTAATAATTACCAGCTCAGTGGGAGACACTGAGCCTGTGCCCTGGCTAATTCTCGCTTGGGAAAGTGTGTGTGTATGTGTGCTTGCTGGCAGGCCTGAGAGAGCTGCAGCTTTTTCTTGGCAGGAGCAGGAATGTAGCTCCCCTCTCTCCCTGCTCACTAAGGAATTTCTCTTTCCCTTCAAAACATGTACGAACACCATGTTTTTGAGACAGCCAGGCTTGACAGGAGAAGCTAAAATCGCTCAAAGGCTTCACTCATAATCAAGGTGAGGCAACACAAACTCGTAATTGTAAAATGAGGTTTCAGTATGCTGCATTTTTGGTGATGAAAAGGTGTATGGGGAGATGGGTTGTGCAGTGAGCATAGGGCTCTGCCTGTATCTGCCTTGCTGGGTCCCCTCCCCATTCACCCGCCCTAAAGCTGAGTGTTTGAAGCCTTTCCAGCTGCAGGAGGCTCCTGGCACTGACTCTCGTGCTTGAAGGTGCAGTGACTTTTGCCCAGATCCCAGGTTCTTGCAGAGCTGCTCACTCTGTTTCAGATACAGCCTCCTGCAGCCTTTGCTCCTTGCTTTATACCAGCATCTGCTGTGCTGGCTTGATAAAGCATATCTGTCTGTGACTGGACTGTCCTTCCTCTTCAGTGTCTTGATCTTGGTGGTTTCTATTTAATATTTGAAGAGCTCTGTGCAGATCCCTGCTTTCCCACTGTCTAACCCAAGGGTAGGCAGTCCTTGTCTCATCACACCACGGTAGTCTGGAGAAGTCAACGCAGGAAGCAATACAGCAATGAAATTTTGAACAGAATGACATTTTTTCACCTGCAGTAACAGGACATCTCCCATGCTTTGTGAGCTCACATGGAACAGAATGTTAAGGAAGCAGGCAGCAGGCATGTGTCTTAGCTGGAGGCACTGCCATGTGATCTGCCAGTGTACTGCACACAGCTTGGAAGTCTCAGTCAAGATGTAGGATTAGGGTACGTTCCTAGCACAAGATTTTCTGAGTTAGCAGGGGATGGGTGCCCTGAGGCTGGGATTGTCACACTGGCTTGGTGGGTCCTTGCACAATGAGGCCGCTGTGTGCTGGAGACAGCCGAGTGCTGGAGCTGTCATGTACTTGTGGTGAGAGCGTTGAGGATGGCTGGTTATCTGTGCTTGCAGGAAGGGTTTGATTAGAAACTGTCTCATAAATGTGTGGTTATTGAATGAGTTGCTCCTTTAGTATGCATGAGCCATCTCCACATACGTGACAAGTGCATCTGTCCTGGGCAGGCAGCTGCTCTAAAGGAAAGCAGATGAGCTTTCCTCATCACAAGCTTTTTTTCATCAAGTTTTTCTAAATTGCTCCCTGCATGGAGCAATTCTACAACAATATTAAACACAGCAGCAGGGGTGAGTCAAGCAGATCTTGTCAAAGCTGCCCTATTTTTTCTCTTTTTGGTTTTATTATAAATTGAATCTACTGTGCCACAGGGAACAGTGCTGTTCTCAGCATGATTGGTTGCAACAAAAAACCACCCAGGAAAAATATGTATTGTGTGGTAGCTGGGAAGAACCTCCTGTTCCCAACATCACCAGCCTATCTGGGGCTTGTTGCCGTGAAATTGTGGAACTTAACTAAAGGATGATTGGGCTGTGAGAAAATCCTTTCAGCCACTGGTTAACTGAGTTTATTTGTGTGTGTCTCATTGTCTTCAGAAGTTGGTGAGACCACAAATTTAGCAAGATGGAGTGTCCAGCTCAGGTTCTTAAATGGGAAGCAAGGCAACCTGGTGCTGGAATGAACAGTGATGCTTTCCTGAGGGAATTTTGGATGTTACCATCCAGACATAAACCAGTCCTGAGGTGCTGGAGGCCAGGTCAGGACCTGTGCAGGCAGTCTGAGGTTCTTGCACCTCTTTGGGAAGTGTGTGGTGTTGGTCTGGATAAGAGATGAGGTTAGGTGGCCCTTGGACTTGACCCCTTGGCATGGAGGCCTTGACAGCACTCTGCCTGGTCTGGGGCTCTGCACAGCTCTCTGTTGTGAGAGCACGTCTCCCATTTGCTCAACTTTGCTTTGCTAATATCAAGATAAGTCTTGATATTGTTCAATGTAGGTTTTTGCCCAAACCAGGAACAACAGTTTAACGGTTACTGTGGCCTCAGATGTTGTCAGACTTGTGGGCAGTGGGTGAGCTGTACTGGAACATGGAGGGTCTTTGAAGTAAACACCAGCCTGAGTCTTGAATAATGATTTGGGCTCCTAGCAAGTAGTTGTGCTTTGACTTACTTGTCTTGCAAGCTTCAGTTGTTCTGTGAATGAAACAACTTTTAATCTGAATTAATCTCAAAGTAAAGGGTGCTTGAAGAAATAAACCACCTTGGCTGTTTGTGTTGCAGTGAGCTCTCTGCAACCTGGGCTTGTTCTTTCCTGCACACCCCCAACCTGCCAATGCTCAGATCTTGGCTTCCACCTCTGGGGTGGTGCAGTGGCCCCAGCAGAGACCTGGCCTGCCCAGGGCAGGACTGAGTGAGGGGCACAGCTGGGCAAGAGAGGAAGGACTTGGAGATGGCTGTGCACCTCTGGATGCAGGCTGAGGAAGCTGAGGAGGCAGGATGAAGTCACTGGAACCTCAACGTGATGGTCGTAGCATGCCTCTGCTCCTTCTGCAGCCTGCAAAGTAGGCCCTTGCAGCCTCTGTCTCTGTCCCTGCACAGCCTTGCCCAGACACTGCTGGGCAAAGCAGGCAGGACACCCTCCCTAGGAGGTGATTTAATTACAACCAGACAAAGCCTTAAGGATCACAGCCTCCAAGTGAGCCTCTGACGTCTCTGGTTGCTCAGCCCAGTGGAGTGGGACCGTGCAGGGAACTGGTTTCACAGCTCTCTTGTGCTGGGTGAGATCGTGCTTGGGGGACAAGAAAATAGCCCAGTGTCCCAGCATGAATCAGCCATCCATTAATGTCCAGCTTCTCCAGCAGTACCAGGCAGTCCTGCACGGTGATGGGCTGCAAGGATAAAGGACTGACTCTCCTCTTGTGACAGGAGGGTTTATGCCAGGCAGTTGTGGCTGGCTACCGTTGGTGATAGGAGAAGGAGACTTGGACTGAAGAGCTTCCCTATGCCCTGGGTATTCAGGGCTGAAGATCCAGTCACTAGATCGTGACTGTTCAAGTGCTTTGGTTCAGAGGTTCAGGCTACATCTCTAAGAACTGAGGAGACGAGCCTACAAGAAACAAGAATTTTCTGATTCGGTGCCTTTTCAGATCTGGTTTTGCAATTCTCTTGTGTTTAAAAGGATTTTTGCTAGGCTATGATATGATTTGCTATTGGCTTCCTTTTCCATTTGTTTCAAGCTGAACTGCATGAGAGCACACAGTTGTGCTGTGGTTGTGCTGACTGCCTGCCAGCAGCTTTGAACGTGGTGGCCATGCTTCAGTTCAGTGAAAAGCTCAAAGAAGAGTAAAGCTTTTAAAGGTTCCTGAGGGATCTCTGAAACCACAAAGCCAGCAGTTAGAGACCTTGCAATCCACTGACCAAGAAACAGGCTGTAGCAGACTTGAACCATGGCAGCCATGAGGAAAAAAAAAACAAACCAGAAACTAATTATCCAAATATTAAACCCATGAGGGACCTGGCTTCCTTAGGTCTGGTGTTGATGGAGCTCTTTGCATGGCAGAGGAAACAAAGCTGCTCACCAAGTAGGAACTAAATGAGTGGAAAAAAAATTCTGGATTGCCTGCAGCTATTTGTCAGTAGCATAAGGCAGGAAAAGGTTAAACATTATTTCTATCTATCTTTTCTGTACTTTTTTTCACTTGCCCAGTGCTAATTCAGTGTAGCAATCTGGAAGGTGGATGGCACACGCAGGGCTGGGGGAGAGGTGCTTTTGGGTGAGGATATAGTGTGAATGTCCACCTTTGGACATCCTGCCAGGCCAGGGCTGCTGCTGCCAGTTAGGCCAAGTGTCACTGAGCTGTTGGAGCCAGGGTTTGGCCTTGGCAGCCAGGGTTGCTGCCACTGTGGAGTTACCCTGCTGCAGCCAGTCCCATTCTGCACTGTGTGTCTGGACAGATGAGAAGGTGATGACTTAGCCTGTGCTATGATCCCTGCCCCGGGTTTCTCCAAGCCTGTCACTTGTGAGTCACCATTTGTTTATTTACAAAGTGCACGCAAATGATATCAATACAGAGTCAGGCTGTTACAGACACTGCTGTTTGGACATCAGGCTGTGCTTGCAGAGCAGTTACACAATCTGTGTAAGTAGTCACCCATTCCTAAGAAAACCACACAGATGTCTCAGGTTGTCTACCTGACCAATAGCTTGAGCCCAAAGACCTGACTCTCTGCTTGCTTTTACTATGTAGAGGGTTTGATTTTCCTGCTGCAAAGGTGTTTTACCATGTGTGGGCTTTGTGTCATCTTTCCTCCTCCCTTACTGCGTAAAAGCTCCAAGAGCACCACATCCGTACAGCTGCATTTCACTTGGGAAGGACAGGGGTTGCATAAAAGATGTTCAACTTAAAACAATTTGATGTGGTTACTCATGATTTTATCTTTTAATGCTAAAGCTTCTTCTCCACAGTCTAAGCCCAGAACCCATTGTGAGTGCTGGTGTCACCAGCACAGCAGAGACCACGGCTCAGCTCAGGGGAAGCGTTTTGTACCACACTGAACAAGTTGTAAGAGCTTATGGTGGGGTTAGAACCTTTACCTTATAATCATGATATCTGAAGGTGAGATGAGGGTATGTCTTTATAGTAGCAGGGAATTGTTTCTGTAACTGTGCAAGAAACATATACTTAGCACTAAGAGTAAAATGATACTTTTGCTGTTTGGTTGAAGTTGTAAGATCAAGGCAGCCCACTCCACACATGTGGCAGAAAATCTGCTCTAGCATAGTCCTCAGCTAAGAAAACGGGCCACAGATAGGTACTAGTTGTTTGGCCTAGCTTAAGAAAGTTGGGAATCTGTTTATAATTAGAATAAATAAGCCATGGTGGAAAATTGTCATCGTCCTCTTCTTTGGGTAATTTTTATCCATGACACCAACAATTGCAACACCAGTGTGATTAATCCCATGCATGGGATTTATTTAAGATGTCTTTGCATCTGAGGTTAGATCATCTGCTTGCACAGTGTTGTAATACTTTACAAACAAGAAGCAGAGCAGCCCTGTGTCTGCCCTCTTTGGGGATGGTGGCCTGTCTTTTCAGGCTCACAAGAGACAGAAGGAGGAACTGAATGCTTTGAGAAGACACTTTCAGAAACGAGCATGTGAAATCCCACACTGCCAAGCGAGGCTTTGTTTTGCACGAACAACACTGAGCCTTGAATACTTCAGTCTTGGCTGACTGTATGTGACAAGTGAGTCAGAGCAAATGTCCATCCAGCTAGTGGCAGACTCTAAACGAAGATGCTGTTGTGCACTGAGCCAGAGGATATAGACCAGGAATTAAAAAAAAAAAAAGTGTTAAGCATTAAAAGAATAAAAGTTCTGGTGAACTCATTCTTCCTTGATGAACTTTCATGAACTTGCTTAGTTTAGATCTGAAACTTGGCAATCAGTTAAACAGTTCTGTGTAATTTGGAAACGAACTTCCTTAAAAAAAAAAGAGTATATTTGTGTTCAATGTCAGCTGCACTTTACTGCCCTCTAAACTCTAGGATAGCATGTCACACTGTCATGAAGCTTGCTGGTCTTTAAACTCACAGTTTGAAAGCCATACAGTTTTGCTTTGGCTGAGTATCCTGTAATGTCAACAGCTTGCATTTCTGACATCTTTTGTCATGGTGTAAGTATTTATGGCAACCATGTTGTGCTAGAGAGATTTTTCCCTGAAGGTCAGGACAGTTGCAGATGAAATAGCCAATCGCTTCCTCTGCTGGTCCTTTACTGTACCTCTGCAATTTCTAATAAATGTTTGCTGATCAGAATAATTACCTTTGGGGCAATTTGAGAGAACTAAATGCTGCCAACCCTAATTGTTCAATAAGTTGATTTAGGAAGTGAAGTCCTTCCCCTTTGCCTTATAGTTAGGACCTTTTTGGTGCACCTAGGTTTGTGATGAGGACCACTCTGCTTAATTAGGCAAACAAAACTGGATGTTCTTAGCATGAAGCTCTCCTACCCCCTGAAATCGGACACCATCTCTCTTCAGGTTAACACAAAATACTGAAAGATACATAACAAAAATAACAGGAGTTAGAAACAGCTGGCCTGGCACCTCAGCTCTAATTATAACAGTGTTCAGGCAGTGCCTGCACTTGGCAGAGGTACTGGCTTCCGTGATCAAATCAGCCAGCTTGAACCAGTGCTTGGCCATTCTCCAGGTTTAGTGCGGCACTTTCCTGGGCAGGAAATGCCTTTCTCCTGCTGGTTCTCTGGGGAAGTCCCTCACACAGAACAAGTTTCAGTAGATCACTTCCTCATTCTGCTCCTCAGCTTCTACTTGGCACAGGCTAAAAGTTGCCAGGAGCTTGACAACTGGGATGTAGCCACACAGCCCTTGAACTGGAGCCAGCACGAATGCAGCTATGGCAGAGGCTGTGGGGTCTGCTCCCACCAGCTGAGGGTCTGGTCCTTCTGTGCAGCGGTGGTCATTCAAGGGACCAAGCAACCCCTGAGGAGCAGCTGAGTGTGATATTCCCCCTGTTCTCCTCCTGGCTGCTTGGAGCATCCTGAGCCCAGCAGGTATTTTCCATTCAGCTGTGGTAGCAGGCTGTAATAGATAAATATCTACATATTCAGCAGGCTGAGCAGGAGGGTTTGTGCGTGTTTCTGTTTAGGCTGGTCTGGATTTTGTCATGTTTTGCCGCCCTTCCCAGATGCTTCCTTCTGTACTTAATAAAGTGGGGTATGGCGTCACTTTTGGTTTTGTCTTTGGGAGAGTAAACAAAACAGAAGAGCAAAAGCCAGCTACTTAAAACATATTCCTCTGCTGTGACTGGGGAAAATCTCTCCTTCAGATACAGGCACGCACTGTTTGCATTGCTCATCCTCCTGGCAGGGGTTATGGGCTTTGTCTGCCTCGCTTGGTTCAAGCCTAACCTTTCTGATCTTTCTATTTTTGAAATGCCTGAAATACTGTCCTTTCCTCCCATGGATCCTGGTTCCAGCTGCTTCCCACATCTCCAGGAGATGATGAAAAAAGAACTCATCAGTGGGTCAAGGTATGGTGCTAGACAAGAATGTGCTTGGTTTTGCCAGGGTTTGGTTTATCTGTCAGACACATTGCAGGCCTGGCATTGAGCTGAAAGGTAGAGGCAGAGGAAAATGTCTGCTCTCCAAGAGGGAGTAAACACGACCAAGAAACGCAGGGCTGGGTGACTTGCAGTGGGAAATAAATTCTTCTGAGAAGGACTGAGGTGTTGCAGGAGACTCCTACACCTACAGGCTTTTCCTATACCTCAGGATAACTCAAAGCAGCACATCCCAAACTCCCTGCAGCTGTAGCACCTCCCATTTTTTTTTTTTTTTTTTGACTTGTCCATCTTCCTATGACAACCAGCACCTTTCTTCCCCTTTCTACTTTCACAGGAAAAAACACAAGTCACTTCCTAAAGGCTGAGTTGGGACAGGTGGTGCTGTGATCCCTGGGTGCTGGATCTTCACTCCAGAGGGTTTGCCCTGCTGCCAGCAACTGCATGTTGCTGTTCCTTGTCTTCTGTGAATGCATGGTGAGCTTCCCCCTTGGAATAAGCCTAAATTGCTGAGGATTGTCTGGAGATAAAGCTGAAGTCAAAAGCCGAATATGGGCACTTTTTAAGGGTCACAGCATGTTAGGAACTGGCTTGTTGAATCTGTGTTTTGAATGGAGGATTCACATCCATTTGCAAAAGACTGGAGCTAGACGGTGAAACATCCTCTGCCCCACCCATTTCCCAGCCCTTAATGCAGTATTAAAGCTCTGTTGTAGCAGTTTGAAGGATTCACACTTAGATATAAACCATTCTATAGAGGAAATATAGTCATGTTTATACTTCTCCCTTGTGCTACTGGTGACTCTCCCTCTGTTGACAAGCTCTTCATTCATTGGCATGACCATGACAAGCCTGCTTTTAGCACTGTTTCCAAACTTAGCCAGTGCTTAGAACAGATTGTTAGAGAACAGCAACCTGGCAGTGCTAACAAGGTGAGCTCGGGGGTTGTTCTGGGCTCTCAGCTGTCTGCTGGGTCTCTGTCACCTCAGAAATAGCTTCCCCTCTTACAGGGATCACAGAATGCTGCAGCCAAACTGCCTCACACTGGGCTGCAAGAGAGAGACAAGCAGCAGCTCAGAACTGGGGACCAAGACAGGTTGTTTGCATTGATCCTGCTGGCATGAAGAGTGTTTACTCGACACAAAGGCTTGCTGCAATGTGTTTCAACAAGGAAAACACTTTCCCCCTGCTTGGCAGAACTTTTCATAGCCATTTGAGGGAGCTTGTTAGGTGTTTCTCCAGTGAATCACAAAAGGTGCAGACTTGTCAGGGTGTTTCTGCAGCTGTCAGAGGGGCGCAGCTGGAAAAGTTTCCAAAATGGGCACTGGGATGTCCCAGGCTGCAGCTGTCCCTGCTGCTCTTTGAGGACCCACTGCTGGGTGCAGCTGAACACAGCCCAGGCCTCTCCTTGCCTGCAGCAGTTCAGGATAGCTCTGTGGACTTGCTCAGGTGAAAACCCAGGGCTGGTCATCACTTCACAGAACCAGATTGTAACATCTGAGCCAGCCCAAGCCTGAGGCTTCAAACTCCCCTAACTGTCCTCTTCAATACCCAGGTTTGGCTTTTGGCTAAGACTAAAGTCTTAGTTCTCATGTATTTTTGGTTTTCAGGCTTGAACTGGTTACAACTAACTCTCCTCCTCTGCACTTTCTAGCTTCTATGATTCTGTTATAGCCTCAGCTTTAAGATGGACCATCCCCATGTGCTGGAAGGTTACAAGCCAAGAGTGGGCCACAAAAGAAGAGCTCCAGCTGCATTGTGCCTAGATGAGGAGCTGGAGGAATGCTGTCCCTCAGGAAGCTGCCATGATCTTTGGCCTGTCCAGGGAACCACTGCTGGCATGGAGAAGGAGGTGTTCACACCAGCTCCTGCACAGGACACACAGGTGTCTGCTAACAGAAAGCCTGTACACGCCACAGCTAATCCCTAGCCACGTGTCCCTGCATATGCAGACCCTGTACACCTTGACAAAGCAGCTGCTCCCCCCCTTCCCAGCCGTGCTGGAGAATGTCTGGAATGCCTGACCTCTCTCACCACCACCCAGCAGCCAGGCCCTGGCTGACCTCCACCTTTGGCATCAGGGCTGGGCTTTCCCACCTTCCCCCTGTGCAGTCTAGTGCAGTCCCTTGGGCTGGTCCCCTCAGCTGGCCTTTCTCCCTGATATCCACAAGGACATTTCTGCAGGTGTCAGAGAGGCCCAGCTGGGAAGCTTCCCAAACAGGGCCCTGGAATGCCCCAAGGCTGCAGCCATCCCTGCTCCTCCCTGGGGACCCACTCCTGGGTGCAGCCAGACACAGCCCAGGCCTCTCCTTGCCCACAGCCCTTCAGGACAGCTCTGTGGACACTGCTGGGCTCTGGACTCCCACCACTGGTGGCTCTGGGATGGAGAAGCAGCAAGTTCCCTTCAGCAGTTTCTCCTTGGGCTGCTCCCCCTGCCAGGGCACCACTGCCAACCATCACTGAAATGTCACCTGCAACATCCCCACAGCACAGGCACCACAGTGCCACGCCAGAACATTCCATTGGAACCCACAATCAGCCATGGCCAGTTGTCTTTTGCCCACTGACTGGGAGAACGAGGTATGGCTGTGCAGGGTGATGACCAATGAGGGAAGCTTCAGTCCACCTGTGAGAACAAAAGAGCGAGCTGATTCCCACAGAAACACCACCCCTTTCTGCTCCAGATGCACTGGGGCAGTGGGCTGGCATGGCTTCTCCTGGCCTTCCAGGGCAGGGGGAAATTGTGCCCTGCAGCACTGCCATACAAGCGATGGAGGAGGAGCGGGACACCCGGCCTGGCAGTGACAGACACGAGACCAAACGATCTCCTCCTGTTTCCGGTGAGAGCATGGGCAAAGACAATCGATTCTTGCCCCTCTGCTTTCCACAGAAGCTTTGGAAAATGCTGGAAAGTGACCAGTTTCGGTCCATTTGGTGGAGTGAGGGTGGAAAATGTGTGGCCATTAACACAGACCTCTTCAAAGTGGAGGTGCTGGGCAGGGGAGTTCGTCAGCGGGTTTTTAACACACGGCACATCCAGAGTGTTATTCGCCAGCTGAACCTCTATGGATTCACCAAAGTGCAGCGGGATATCCAAAGATCTGCCTCCCTGCCTGAATTCCTATCAGAGGAAGCAGCAGCTTCTGCTCACAGCCAGGTACAGCAGCGGTTCTGCACAGCAACCAACGCTTGTGATAGTCTGGGGGGAGAGAGGGACCTTCACAGCAAGTAATGTCTCACCATAGAGGAGATGGGGATGGGAGAAAGTGGCTTTAATTTTCTTTTCAGGCTGTGCTCAGGCAGGTTTGAGTGAGTCTTTCTGACTAGTAGAAATGCAGATAAGATACATTTTGGTGAGATCTGCTAAGCTGGAACCCATTAAAAGGACAGACAGATTCAGTGTAATCTGATTTCTCTGAATGTCTTTGCTTTGTGTCTTGCTGTACCAAATCTGAAACCTTCCTGTGGCACCTGCCCAATGCCAAGCAGATGCATCCGAGGGTCACGGGATTACCTGCCTGCTCACATCTGCACTGAAGCTGCAGAGAAATAGTGATATTTAGCTTTCGAAAGCAGCTGTTCTGCTTTGCCCCCCACGAGGGCAAAACTCCAGCTGTTGTGACGGCTGAACACAATGGTCACATAATGATTTAGCCTGAGCTTTAGGTTCCATACAGCCCTCAGAGTCCTTTTCCTTAACCATGCTCCTCTTTTGCAATTCAGAGTCCTAGTTCTTGTAGCTTGGGTTTTTCCAGTCTTGGAATAGTAGCAACTAACTCTTCTCCTTGTTCTAGATCCTCTACTACTATAACCCCAGTTTCAACAGAGCACATCCCTGGCTGCTGGGAACGTGTAAGAGGAGAGCTGCCCTCAAGCAGAGAGCCCTGGGTGCAGCGGGGTTGGATGAAAGGCCCTTCCAGGAGCCCAGATGGTCAGTGCCGAGGGACATGCAGGTGTCTGCTGAAGCCGATCCATCTCCACCAGCAGCTGCTCCCATGCTTCCAGAGCCTCCTGGAGCACAGTATGGATATAAAGTCTAATAGACACAGCCTAATAGAGGTGATAATAAACTGAACAGTAAACCTTTCTGGTTGTCCTGTCCTATTTGAACAGTGGAAAATTCTCTTCTTCTATACTTCTGTGGCTTTAATGTCCCACTTGTCCTTTAGTGGCCTCAGCAAGACAGATGTCCCAGCACAAACGTGGCAATGTCATGATAGCACCAAGAGATGCAGCAAAGGCTGAGCTCCTGATGGCACTGGACAGAAAGGAAGCCAGGAGCTTCTTTCTCTCTCTGAGGATAAGATGTTGGGAGGGCAAATGATCTGTGCAAGGAAGCAACTGGTTTGGGTGGTGGGCAGTGGGCCCACCACTATCTGGTTCTGCCTGCTTCAACCGGCTTGGAAATACAAAGAAGCACTATCCCCTCACACAGCTCAATTCACTGCAGGAATGCCTGGCTTTAGCAATTATAGTCTGTTCAGAGAGGGGAAATGGTCGGGGCAGATGGTCAGGTGGGTGCCATAGAGTTAATGCTGGTTGGAACAAGGGCTGCTCTGACGTTCTGCAAACAGGTGCATCCTTCCCTTCAGCACGTAAAGGCAGCAAATGTAACAGATATTGGGGATTGTTCTGTGGTCTGCTCTGGTCACATTGACCTCCCATTCCTCTCTGAAACGTGCAGGAATGGTGTGTGGTTAGGAGAGAAGCCAGCTCTAGGTCTTCAGGAGGTGCAAGGCTCCTGAGAGCATAGAGGTTTAGAAAAAGGACTGGGCAGTTTTGTGCTTTCCTGTGCTGACTAAACTCTGCTGTCAGCAGAAGTTTCTCTGGGAAGGTTGATGTCCCCCTGCCCACTCTGCTCTCAGCATGGCTGAGTGTTCATCCTTTTAGTTTTTCCCATGAGACACTTTTCATGGACACTTGATACTCTTCAGCAGGGGCTGATACCCTCCTCCAATCTGCAGAGTTGGGGCCCAGATTTGGGATAGTCTGGGACAAAGGACTTTTCCATAAGCTTAGAGGCTTAAAAGTCAAGGCCAAATGTGATGCAGCCCAGTGATCAATGTTGTTTGGAAAGCAGCCCCATGGGGAGAGATGAATACTGGGACATGCTTCCATGGCATGGTGCTTTGTAGGTGGGTGGTGCTGGCCCGTGCAGCGTTACCTGCCCTGGCCAGGCCCACCCAGCACCAGGGTCTGTGTGGCAATGCCCCTGCTGGGTGTGGGCGCTGGACATGTGCCCCATGAGTGAGGAATTCCATGTCCCAAAGGTCTCAGCTTCACCCCTGTGAACTCAGCTAGCGTTTTCCTAGCACCAGTTTCTGTGCACTTTGGGCTCTGGATTGATGCAATTGTGAGTTCAGCACAGCCTGAACTCTGTTCACCCCTGCAGGCACCAGCAGAGAAAGTTCAGGGACTGAAAGCAGCCACCTGCCCTTGGTCAACAAGATCAGCACAGCTGGGCCATCTGTGCTGGAGACATTTTTAAGCCAGGTTTGATCTACATTCCTGTAACAGATTTTAAGATCTTAGAGTGGCTTAAGACACTAGAACCGATGAAAGTGGTCAGAGACAACTTCAAAGATGCCGAGGTGCTGATGGTATTCTGTCTGGATCCAGCTTGCCAGGTTTTCTCACTCCTGAATCCTTCTCCTCCTTTAGGCTAGTTCTGGAAACTGTAGGCATGTACGAGCTCCCTTTACTCCCTCTCTCTTGGATGGCTGAAGAACTGTATCGCTTCACGGAGAGCAGCAGTGTATTCCTGTGGTGCTTCTGCATGTGTCCCCTTGTCACCCTCCCCCTCAGCACTTCAGCTATACAGATGAGCAGTGAAAGTAGTACAAATCCATTGCAAGGACTAGGCAGCAAATAAAACAGGGTATTGCAATTAACAGGGTGCTTTCTGACTCTCTGCCTAGCAGATGCTTCAGATCTGAAGCAGAAATAATTTCTCTTGGTGTCCTGAGCAGCTCCAGAGCCCAGGCTTTGCAGCCCCTTTGCTTTACAACAGCAAAGACCCTCTGCATGCCGAGAGGAGAGGAGAGGAGAGGGCTCCCTCAGCCCTGTCAGCTGTTTCCTGCTGTTGCTATAATCAGCTCATGTCACTTTCCTCCGTCTTTTCAAGGCTCTGATAACAAGCACCTGGGGCAGCCAGGTGACCTTTGGCTGAGCTTCCTCTTTAAACTCCCGTGGCTTTTGCCTCATTGCCTGGTTGTTATGCAGCAGTAAAGATCTGTTCTGATAGCAGTAGAGGCTGCTCCCCTTCCCTTTCTTTTCTTATGCAGCATCAAAGCTCTCTCAATTTGCTTGAACAGATTTGCATTTAGGTCAGGACTTACTTGAGAAAAAGGTGGTTTTTTTTCCTCCTGTCTTTTTCTTAACTCTGTAAGGAAGGGTAATAAGCACAAAGGCAGGTGGGAGAAAAAAAATGTGGGCTATAAATAAACAGGTTTGGCATACAGGGGAGGACAAAGTCATTAGAAAGAGAGAAAATAACTGATGTGGCAGCAAGCTACATCTTCAGCTGATGTAAAGCAGCCTCTCTCTATGGAAGCAAAGGGACCATGTCACTGTCATCAGCTGAGCTGCTTGGTGGATCTGGTGCCTTCTGCAGTGTCTAAACTGTCTGCACCTGCCCCCTTCCACAGCAGCAGCAAAGGAGGTTGGACAACAACTCAGTGGTACCAATCTTTATCCACGTTCTTTGGCTCCTTGTAGTTCTGTGCTTAGGCTGCCTAAGTCCCTGCTGTGCTCTCTGGATGCAAAGTGCCAATACTGGGGTGGCTGTCACATCCCAAATGGTCATTTTGACCTATGTCGAAGCCTTGCAGGGTTGGTTGCCCAAGGCCACTGCCTCCATCTCTAGGATATATTGGGATGGGACACGAAACAGCTGTGAAAGACCCGTGCTGGGATCATGGTGATCATGGAGGCAGGATGACCTTGTTCTGAGAGTGCTGCTAGCAACTGGGAGACCTGGATGTAGGTGCTGGTTCCATTTTAGCTTGTGTGCATTGCTTACACCAACTCCACGTCTCTTGGAGCTTCCTTTGTAGATGGCAAAATACTTCTTCCCACCACTGGTCTTGTTGAGAACCTCAGCTTTTTCAGGAAACATCTCATGGTGGCTTTCTGAAGCTTTGCACGCTTTGTCCCTCAGAATATTCTTGTAACTGCAAAGGTATGTGTAGAGACTGGTATGCTTGGCAGTTTAAGTATTAACAGGACACGTGAGAACGGGGGTTTGCACTATAGTTTACTATATGGTAAACATTAAGTGTAGTCTGTAAACTTAGACCCACTCACTCTGGAGAGAAATTCAGGGCTTTATGAACTGGGCTTGAAGTCAAAGGTTAACTGTAATTTCATGCAAGAACAACTCACCTGAATTCTGGGTGTGTCTGATGCTCTACAACAGCTTTTACTGCTTTGCAGCATGCAGGGATCACAGCCTTGGCAGGGCTGGCAGTGCAAGGCTCTGTCGATGTGACAGAGGGGGCAGATCCTGGGGCTTCTGGTCTCTTTCTGATTCACCGTGATACAAGTAAGCCCAGGGAAGGACTTGCTGAGAATTACTAGATAAAGCCTAGTTGCAAGCTGGGAAGTGGCATTTGAGAGAGGCAAGCTCAGTGCTTTTATAACCCAGAGTTACGGTATTCTTCACAAACGAAGCTCCCCAGATTGGCCTGATTCATCTCTAATGAAGCCGTGTTGCGTTTTATCCCGTCTCCCTGCTCGTTTTTCCCTCTTTATCCAAGGGAGGCTGTTTGAGGCCCCAGGCTGCCCCCCGGTGGCCACCTGAAGGGAGGCAGGAGTCCCTCCAGCCGCGGTGACAGCGGGGTGACAGCACATGGCCTGAGGTCCTCCTCCCTGGCTGGGCGTCAGGAGGGGGCTGGCTCCCAGGGCCACCGTTCCTGAGCGATTGGAAAAATCCCATCCTGGCCAAACCCGGCGCAGATAATGCCACAAAGATGTTTAAATGGCTGAACTGGGCTATTCAAGACTCTGTCAACTCCACCACTGGACCCAATGTGTGATTGTTGCTCTCAAGGGCCCCTTTTTGCCCCTTGATATGCATTTTTTAAAAATTATTTTTCTTTTGACATTTTCTCTGAACTCCCACAGGTGAGAATGTCTTGACAACGATCTGCTGTCACTTCTGGCTGCTGGTGTTATGCAGTGGCACCCCAGGGCTGAGGACTTGGTAAGCAAAGTAACCATCCATGGCCACCATAGATGCTGCTAGTGTATTATCTAGAAGGCACCTTGGGGTGTTTTTTCGGGTGGTAGGATCCTTCAATTAAAGCAAATATTCACATTTCCCGCTTTTATAAATCGGGGTGCAATCACAACATGTTTCTGCTTTTTTATTTCTCTAAAATGGATTGTACAAGATTCTTTCAGACCTCGGGCATATTTAGCATCAAGTGTATCTTCTTTTTTTATTTCAGTGCAGAGAAAAAAAAGCTAATACTCAAATGCCAAAGAATTTAATGAGGAACAGGTCAGGCCATGCTGGAAACTGCTTCAGATTTCCAAATCCAAAATCCATAGCTATGTGGGCAGAAAGGCCATGTCTGAGGGAGGAATGCATCTCTGCAGACGTAGTACCTAAAAGGGCAGCGAGGAATGCAGAGCTTTTCAGGCACACAAACACCCCTGAACCAGCAGCCTGTCTACTGCGGGATGGCAGTGCAGCAGGGAGAAGGATGGATGGCTTCCCTGAGAAGACAAATTCATGGGATTGTGTTCATGGCTCTGCCTTTATCAACAAAGCAGGAGTGATTCAGATCAAGTGAACCAGAACATAGCTTGAGCGAGGGCTTGGGCTTTGTTCCCCCAGCCCCTGATTGCTGGGTCATTCATGTATGGAGAGGAAACTACTGCTTTTGGGTCTCCTGCCAGAAATGAAGCAAGTGTGTCCCCCGGTCCATCTCTCCCAGCTGGTTCTAAACCCACTAGATAAAAATAGAAAAGTGCAACCCTATTCAAGAAGTTTGCAATGACAACGGGTTGACATCAAGGAATCTCTGCTGCTTTGGGGCAGGAGATGTCAGGAAAAGGATTCTCCATGCTAGAGCTGCTGCTTCTGCATTGCAGTGGTCCAGGGAGCCACGTTTCTGCAGGTGTCAGAGAGGCCCAGATGGGAAGCTTCCCAAACAGGGCCCTGGGATGCCCCAAGGCTGCAGCCATCCCTGCTCCTCCCTGGGGACCCACTCCTGGTGCAGCCAGACACAGCCCAGGCCTCTCCTTGCCCACAGCCCTTCAGGACAGCTCTGTGGACACTGCTGGGCTCTGGACTCCCACCACTGGTGGCTCTGGGATGGAGAAGCAGCAAGCTCCCTTCAGCAGTTTCTCCTTGGGCTGCTCCCCCTGCCAGGGCACCACTGAGATGTCACCTGCAATGTCCCCACTCGGCAGCACAGGCACCACAGTGATATGCCAGAACATTCCATTGGAACCCACAGTCTGTTGGTGCCAGTTGGCCTTTGCCTGCGGGACACAGCCAAGCTGTCCAGGGCGATGGCCATGGAGCAAGAGTTCTCGTCCCTGCGCTTTCCACAGAAGCTTTGGAAAATGCTGGAAAGCGGCAAGTTTCAGTCAATTTGGTGGAGTGAGGGTGGAAAATATGTGGCCATCAACAAAGATCTCTTTGAAGCGGAGGTGCTGGGCAGGGAAGGACAGCAGGTCTTCCACACACAGAAAATTAAAAGTTTCATGCGACAGCTGAATGCATATGGATTCACCAAAGTGCAGCGGAATTTCCAAAGGTCTGCCTCCCTGCCCGAATTCCTGGCANAATTCCTGGCAGAGGAAGCAGCACAGCTTCTGCTCACAGCCAGGTACAGCAGCTGTTCTGCAGCAACCAACGCTTGTGATAGTTTGAAGGGGGAGAGAGGGACCTTCACAGCAAATAAGGCCTCATCATAGAGGGACATTTGCAGGTTGAAAAGAAGCCACTTTTTATGAGGGGGCTTATAAAAATGAGGGAGAGGGACTTTTTGTATGGGCAGAGAGTGACAGGACAAGGAACAGTGGTTGTATAGTGAATGAGGCCAGCTTTAGATTAGATGTTAGGAGGAAATCCTTCCCTGTGAGTGTGGTGAGGCCCTGGCACAGGTTGCCCAGACAGGTTGTGCATGCCCCATCCCTTGAAGTGTTTGAGGCCAGGCTGGATGGGGCTCTGAGCAACCTGGGAGAGTGGGTGGCATCCCTGCCCAAGGCAGCAGGGTTGAGACTTGATGATCTTTAAGAGCTGTTCCAACCCAAAACTGTGTAATTCTGTAATGGTGGGGATGGGGATGGGAGCGAGAGGTCTGGTTTTCATTTTCTTTTCAGTCTGTGCTCAGGCAGGTTTGAGTGAGTCTTTCTGACTAGTAGAAATGCAGATAAGATACATTTTGGTGAGATCTGCTAAGCTGGAACCCGTTTAAGGGACAGACATACTCAGCATAACCTGATTTCTCTGAATGTCTTTGCTCTGTGGCTTGCTGCATCAGATCTGAAACCTTCCTGTGGCACCTGCCCAATGCCAAGCAGATGCATCAAAGGACCAACAGGATTACCTGCCTGCTCACATCTGCACTGAAGCTGCTGAGAAATAGTGATATTCGGTTTTCAAAAGCAGTTGTTCTGCTTTTGAAAATCCTGCACTGCTCTGCTCTCAGGAGGAAAAACCCCAAGACTGGTGATGACTGAACACAACCATCACACTCTTTAGCCTGAGCTTTAGGTTTCATATGGCCCTCAGTGTCCCATATCCTCTGCTGCAATTTGGAGTGACCTGAGGGTTTCCAGTCTTGGGATGGTGGCACCTAACTCTTCTCCTTTGCCTGTTTCAGATCCTCTACTACTATAACCCCAGTTTCAACAGGGCACATCCCTGGCTGTTGGAAACGTGCAAGAGGAGAGGTGTCCTTAAAGGAAGGCGCCCAGATGCAGAAGAGATGGAAAGACCCTTTAGAAGCCCAGATGGTCAACCCAAGCTTCATGGAGAAGCAGATCGGGGCTTCACACATGCACCTGCTGGAGAGCAGCCAGTGGCCTGTCTGTAGTGCCTAATTAATAGCCCTGCTCTAGAAAGAGCTGAATAGAGTTGGAAGAAATAGATTTTAGTTGGTATTAAACCACTGGAAGAATAAACCTTTCTCAGTTGTCCTGTGCTCTTTGCACAACCCCAAGCTGAGCTCTTCCTTTGAACACCTGCAGACCAAGCAGAAGCAACTGATCTGCCACCAGCTGAACCATTTCTTGGAAGTGACCAGCCCGGCTTCTTAGCCCTAGAGAGCACGGCTTTGTGGTGCTCCCCTGGCTGAGACCCGGGGATCGCCTCCATCGGGCTCTGGAGCCATTCAGCCCCAGAGCAGGAGCGAGGCAAAGGTAAAGGAGTCGTGCGGCTGGGCTCTGAACGGGCTGCCCAGGGAGCGGCACCAAGCCTGCCGGAATAACTGATATAACAGCGCCGGAAGGGGCCTTCCCCAACGCCCTGAGCCCCCTGACGGGGACGGCTGTGCTCAGAGAAACCGGCTTTGCTCAGAGGAACCGGCTCCCGCGGCGCAGACTCGTTTCACGGCGCCCAGCAGCGCCCGCCATGGCGGCCCCTCACGCCGGCCCCTCACGCCGGGCCCGCCCCCGCCCGCCCCTCGCAGGGCGGGGCCGTTGCTACGGGGCGCGCGCGGC
>VWZT01016807.1:243220-328786 GCA_013397055.1 Pachycephala philippinensis
GCTGGGTTACACATTTTGGGCCTAGGCCGGGCTGGGTGTCCTTGGAGAGCAGCCTGGAGAGGCTTTGTTCTGTCTGTCTCAGCATGAGAGAGCAGCAGCTCACAGGCTACAGGACACTGCAGAGTTACACCCTAAGAATACAGAATTTGAAAAATATAAAAGTTAAAACCTGAGGCATCAGTTCCAGAACTAATTCTGAAGCTGTCCCGTGTTGCAGGTGGGCATGGATCCTACCTGTGATGCCATTTCTCACTGTTCCTGAGAAGGTGGTGTGCAATAAAAAGGATGTAGCCTTTGCCTCTGAATAAGCCTATAGAGGAGTCAGATGTATTTCAGCAAATCAAAATGTTAGGTTCTTTTATGGGAAAATTAGGAAAAGTTAACAAAAAAGGAAAATCAAAATCAATCAATTGCAATTCTATACTATGATCCATGTTTATGGTTGTTTTTCTGGACCCCGTTTTTCAGCTTCCATAATTAGCTCTGATGATGCCAAATGGCCTCTCCTCCCATTACCTGTTCTTGTCCCACTGATTAGTGCTGCTGTTTGGTACATCTGGATAGGAAAAGGGGACTTTCCCATCCCTGCTAGCTTCTTGGAGACTGATTGACCTGTTCTGGGCATTAGTTTCTTCAGCCTAAACATGGCTTTTCTTTGCTAATAACAGTTTTTAAGGCTGCTGTGGTATTTTACAGTCAATACATTCTCAAGTACTGTTTCCAGTGTTGATAGCTTAATAAACTTAATTTTGCTAATTTTCCCCAAGGAACTGCTTCTGGCGTGCTCGTAAAACAGATCAGAGATGGGGGGCTGGAGCTTGGTGTATTTTTTCTGTCCTCAGCATCGGCTATTGTGGGTTCCTGCTGTGACAGCCTGTCAGCTTCAGTCATTCTTCTGGATCGCAGTCACTCCCAGTTCTCTGATAGTTAACAAAATCTAGTAGAAATCAAACTTTTTGACGACTGTTGTTCCAATTCGTCAGTATTGAGCATGCAATTTGTGTAATAAGTATTGTTAACTTGTGGCCCATATCAAAACTTGGAAACGCCTTCCTGAAGTCTTGTTGCTAAAATCAGTAGTGTTTTTAAATACTTGGGCAGTGTCAGGTTGTCCTTTAACCTGCTTTATCAGCTTTTCAATGGTGGCAAGATCTGCAGCGCATGTTTCCAGCCACAGTATAACTTGGCTTAAAAGTCATCTCTTCCTGCTTTCCACTTACTGCTATTAAATTGTGCAAATCTGATGTGGTTTAGGCTCGGCTGCCAGGTTTATTTTTTGTCTTGGAATGACATATTTCCCTGGTATCCCACCCTTACTGAATGGCATTTTAGTGTGACACCCTTGCTATTGAAGCGATCATTTCCTGGGGTGAGTGTTATTTTTAACAGCTACTGTGTAAATCCCAACTAGGTATTAAACTTTGAACTAAAAATAGTAATAATAGCTGAAGAATTTCAGTGGTGGCTTATTGCAGTCACTTCGTGCACCTGTGCCCACAAACTGATGTGTTTGTAACATGTTTTGGAGATGCATTTATAAGTCCTGCCCTTCTGAGGGTTTATACACCTCCTTTTGGCTAAATCTGATTTAGTTTTGTGGCTCCCCTGTGAGGCTGCCGGTGCTGTCCCACTAGATGGCATCTGTGCCTTCAGAACGTGCTGATGCTGCCCGATTTCCAGGGAATCCATTTTAAACATGGAGTTGCATGGAGGAGTTAATAGATGAGTAGCCCTGCCTTGGGCTCTTGCGTCTTAAAGTTGGGCTGGTTTCCAGCACCGATTAGTCTTTTAGCAGTGTTGCTCTTGTTGCCAGCACTTGTTCCAACTGTGACATTTGTAAATGGAAGTTGGAAGTAGAGAGCAAGCTGCAAAACCTTTTGTGTGGTGTGTTTTTCTTTGAGCCAAGCAAAGTATGCTCTGGTCACGTTTACTGTACAGGAGAACACACAGATGCTTTATTCGGTCCTCTGCTTGGCACTGACTCTTTTGTACAGCAGATTTTGTACAGCCCCTTCAAAAACGGCCAATATTTATTGCCTGACGTTTTTCCACTGTCCAGAGCTGTGTGTGGGACACCTCTGTAGCAGGTCTATGGAAAAAGCTCTAACCTGTTTTTTTTATTCCTGTTTAAAAAGAATAATTGGTACTTTTATCCAGTTTGGATGGGGCTGGTAGTGGTAATCTGTTCAGTAGGGACTCTGGCTGTGTCAAGTCCATCCTAATTGATCTTCTCACTGGTGGTTACTAAGGGTTGTATTACATAAAAGAAGTGTTGTGAGGCTTGGGACAGTTCTGTGCAGGCTGAGAGGACTCAGTTTTAGATGTTAACCCCCAGTATAAGACCTTTAACAGGCTCTTACTTTGCTAGGGCTTGGCCAGCAGAGGGTTGGTTTTTTACCAGCAAGTCACTGGGAGATGCCACCTTATGCTGCACTGGATTTATTGTTTGCAAGATGAAATCAAGTGAGGTGGCAGGATGCGTTGGCACGTTTTTTGGAGAGGTGCTATGAATGGTCTTGTGGGAGATACGAGCTGCTTTGGCAGTAGAGATGAACTTTCTCTGAGTTTACAAGGGCCAAGAAATCCTTGGGCACAGAAGCTGTGACTGCCTATGCAGCCATAGTCTGTGTGACTTTTTTCCATTATGGAAAGGTCGTTTTGTGAAGCTGGAAATACTTTATTTATTGTCTGGAACTTGCAAGATGTGGTATATTACTAACCTTGTCTATTTCTGATGTGATTCCTTTCAGGACTTTCCTTAGTTGACAAGATACATTTGCATTTATCTGAATATAGACACTAAGGGGGTGAGGAATATTACAAATCACTCAGAATAAGATTTTCAAGGGAGAAAGATATTTATCACTCTTTCATAAGAAAAAACTCCATAGAGACCTTTTTCCCCTTTAATACATAGCATAATACAGGTCTGGGGGTAGAGGAAGATCTAGCTGTGTGATAAAGGCAGTATTCACCAAAAAGAATATAAGTTACCTGTGTTAAGGTTTTCTTCTGTGTTTTTTAATAGTTTGGGTCAAGAGAGTTGTTTTCAGAACTTAGCTGAGGTATTTAATGTTCCCGAGAGTTTCAAAAGTAGAGGTATTCTGTTTTACAATTGAGCAAGGTTATTTCAGCTATCTGCTTCAAATCCACATATGCAAAAATAATATTTGGTTCTAATGTATTTAAAATGGTATTTTAAGGGGTTTTTTTTAACATGCGGTGTGGATTTAAAATGCACAGTAGATTCTCAACGGAACATAAATTTAGTTGAGTGTGATGTATCAGAAGTAGTAGATTTGAGAACCAGAACATTTGGAGGGCATATAGTATAATTAAGAATAATTGGATGGTTAAATCCCTCCTCAGGCATAATATTAATATTCTGTAATGTCACATACGCTCAGAAAGCTGGGCATATGTGAAGTACTGCGTGTTCTCATAAATAAATATGTTCAATAGCCTGTTTTGTAAAAGTTTGGGAAGGGAAAAAAGTCATGTATTAAATGTTTAATGTTACAGTGAACTTCAGTGAAGTTTGACTTTTTTCCTAGAACATTTTCTTTAGATTTTTCCAAAATAAATCTTGGGCTTCATCTTCATGCAGGGAAAATGGCTTTATTGCAAGTTCACACTCTTGATAGTTTGTCTATTTATATTTGTTTTAAATTTTTGGTGAGGATGTCTGAGGACATAATGCTTATACTGGACCATTTTCAAGTTGCTCTTATTTCCTAGTTTCTCTTAACCCCAGTCTTGGCTAGAGTCAGATAGTAAACCAAAAGAAGCTGTGCAGTGTCAACTCTGAGTGTCTTCCATTGTAATTTCAGTCTTCTCAGTGTCCTAACATGCAGATTTTAATCTAGAATGCCTTGGGAGTGAGACCAGCAGCTCCACAGTAGTAAAGTGTATCAATGTCCAGCACTTTCCCAGAATCCTGTGGTTCACTTGCATGTACAGTACATTTTGGGGCTATACTGGAAGCTTTTGTAGCATTAAATCTCCCAGAATAATTGGCAAAGCTTCCTTTTTCCTTTCAGTAAAGTAGTGCCTATTTTTACAAGAATTGAGTTACTGTTATTGTTTTCTCTAGTACTTTGAAGAGCTTTTGTGGAATGTTTCCCCCATGATAATTTTCCTGTTAAATTTTATAACTTAAAATTGGAATGTGCTTGTGCTCTATTTTATTCTTTTGCCTTGGGCTTATGTAAACTGGTCTTGGTGACTATTATACATTTTTTTTTCCATCCTTAGTGCACAGCGCTGTGGTCAACAGTCTTTCCTTTCACCCCTCTGGAAACTATCTGGTTACTGCTTCCAGTGATTCAACTCTCAAGATTCTGGACTTGCTAGAAGGAAGACTTCTTTATACTCTGCATGGTCACCAGGTGAGGCAAAGCCTTTTTTACAGTAATGTACAAACTCATAATAAACTGAGCAAATCCGTGCTTGAGGATTTCATTCTTCATGGCCAAAAATAGTTTGACAATTTCCTTGTGTAAAATTATGATTATAATGCTAATAATCTTTGAGATCATCACTGTTTTGAAGGAAAGTAGGTAAGGCAGGAATGGAGAAAATGAAAAAGCAAGACTAAAAGTGAACTCCAATGTTGAGGATTCAAGTCTAAGACAGAGGAAACTCAAGAGTAGCACCCTAGAGTCTGACTGACCCTGTCAGCCACTCTCTAGTGCAGCTCTGTCTCCCTCCCTCTCTAGAGAGCTGCAAATAACACTTGGCCCCCTGACATGGGTGTTTTGAAGATAAATGCCGTTCACCTGGCAGGAGACTCAAGAACAGTAGCAGTAAAATAGAGGAAATCTATTTTGGGATTTGATTTGGGAACATCTTGTTAACAGACTGAATCATACAATTGAAGGAGATAAATGGTGCTGGTTGGTTAAGTTTAACTGATTGGCCTATTAGTATTATGCTGCTGGATGTGTTGCTTGTAAGGTTAATTTTATGAATGCTTGGAGCTCTCTTTCTAAATCTTAAATGAAGATAAATAGGCTAATTTCATTGTTCATGCAGAGTGGGGTGTGAAAAAGCAGGCCTGCCTTAAGGGTTCCCTTTCCAAAGGGACAAAGAGAACAGAAATTCTTAACCCACTGGTGTCTCTTTTAAAGTGGGGGCTGAATTTTAAAGCATAAAAACTGTCAAGGGAAAACCACAGCCTGAGGCTTTTGGAGATGGTGGGGATGGTTGTGGGCAATAATGGTATCTGTGTGAGCTGTAAAACTCATAATTCTGGCTTCTTGTGGCTTTGTTTAGTGACTGCCTTGTTTGATTTCTAAAAAGGTCAAGTTTCTTCTGTAACTTCTCTTTTGCTATATTTTAATAAAATTTCCTTTTTTTGTAATATTAATGGAAAAAGCAGGAAAACCTTATGCTTAAATCTTGCATGAAGTAGAGCTTTGATTAAAACTGACCAAAGGGTTCAACTGCTAAAGGAATGGGGAGGAGATAACAAATGCTGGTTATCCTGTCAGCCTTGGCTGTATAAAACTTTTCTTACTTGGAACTACGTGGATACTCCTATCAGATAGGGGCTGCAAAGCTTCTGTTGTCTTAATCTTGTTTTCGTATCTGCCTATTGTGTTAATCTGCCAAGTGAGTTCTTGGGAAGCAGCTTCCTGGAAAAGGGTAAGTGTTGGAAGAATGGGAAATCTTTACACTTTTCCCCCTTCCCTCAGGAAGGGATGTGCCTGGTTATGGTTCAGCAGGAGGCCAAACCTGCTTTCCATTTTTCTCCCATCTGAGCTGCTAGCTGTGCCTCCCTGACTGCAGTAGCACAAAAAAGGAGTTTAGCATTGAATGAGAGTCCAAAACTGATTGTGATGATGGAAGTCTTCAGAATTAGCAACAGAAAGTCCCTTTAGGCTAATGTTGTACTTAACTCAAGGCTTTTACACAACAGGTTGTGGATCATCTATTCAAAAGTGGAATTAAAGCTCCCTGTTTTTCCTCCCTGCTGCTTCAGATCAGTAAAACAGTGTCTGCCTCTTTCTCCTGGGCATCTAACTGGCCTTGGAAAAGCTTTGCCACTGGCCCAGCTGAAGAGTAGCTGCTGTTGTGGCATTTACAGCTCCTTCAGTTTGGAAACAAGTGCAAGTATTGAAGTGGCTGGTAGAGCTTTCTGGTTGTCTTTGAGGCTATTGCACTGAGATGGCTGTGGAACCAGTCCTAGCATGGCCCTGCCTGGCATAGCCCTGTCTGGGATGTGCTGTGTTGTTGTGGGTTGGTTCTTTTACTGCCTGATTGAACAGATACCTTGTTCTTCCACTAAAAGCATAAGGCAACCTGTGCTTCATTGACTGTAAGCAACTGACGGTGGCTACAGGCTCTGCTGTCACCAGGGGTGGATCTACTGGGGTGCATTCCTGCACTGGTTGCTTCTCTGGCTTGTTCTGCTCATAGATAAATCGAGGCTACTTAATAACGAGGGACTTTTTTGTCCCCTCTGTTATCACAGTGATTTGTGCCAGTATCCCTAAGTGGCTGAAAACAAAGTGGTGTGGACTTTTTTGGGCATTACGTAGATTTGCCTTTTTAAGTGAGTGCTACAGGTTAGTCACCAGATGGACAGCCTGTTCTGAAGATGTTCTTGAGCTGTGACTTTGTGTGGTTGAACATTCTGGTCAACACTTTGTTCCTTCTTTGACAGCTGGCTGCTGTTACATTGTTCTGGGAAGGCTGCATGCAAGTGGACACTTGAAGGAAAAAAACCTTAAGGTCCTTTAGACATACTTTGACGCAACTGCTGGAGTGCCAGGAATTTGTTAGCAGCTGATTAGCTCTAGTTTACATGGGGAGGTTGGCCAAGTTTACATTGCTGTCTTTAATTGAAATGTAGCTGGCCCCTTGTAGCAGAAGGATCATTAGAGACAGAAGTTTGCAGCTTGGAGCTGACATCTTGCAGCTGCAAAATATCATTCTGTATTGTGCTGCATATTTTGGTTCTGGAGTGCTTCAAGCTGTGAAGTGCTCTTATCTAATTCCATACAGATGAGACACTGGCTTGGTATGTAAATCCACCTCTGGTACTGAATCACTGTTGAAGAACAGAATGTTTTGGGGCCCCTAAGCCACCCCCAGAGAGTTGCTAGAGGAGACCAGGTATGTACATGGTGCTTGTCTGCCCTTTGGAGTGGTTTAATTAGAGCTTTTCCAGACTGACTTCCTCAGTGGAATGGAAGTTCTCAGTAAATGTTTAGAAAACATCTCATGGTTGTGTTCATAAATAGGAAGACAGAAAATGCAGTCTTCAAGCAACCTTGACTTGAACTATGAAATAGCTACATTCTACCTACCAACATAAATGCACCCTGCTTTGCTCACTGACTAATGACTGAGGTCTCCTGAGCAGGTGCACAGGAAACAAATGTGCTCCTTTACTGTCAGCTACCAGCTCTGCCTGGGTGACATTAAACATCTGTGCAGGCCTGGTCCTCTTTGAAGAGTGAGGGGACATCTCAGGGCTACACAGAAGTCAAACAAAAGAAAGAAATGTATGTTGCAAACAACAAGCAATTGACTTTAGGCTAGGATTCCTGAAACGAAGTAGGAGTTGTCTGTCTTTGCCTTGTGTTTTTATAGTCTGAGGCTTTCAGGAGTTAAAGCTGCTGAAGATTCAGCTGTAAGATGCCAGTATAAATTTTCCCTATGTTAGTTGTAGCCATTACTCCCTGGTGAAGGAGGGTGCAAGCATGGCAGTCTTGCTCAGGCATTTTTCAAAGCCCTGTATACTGAGAATCCTTGTGACTTCTTGTCAGAGGTGTTCCACCTGAAAGCATCCCTGTTGTCATTGCCACCTCTGTTCCCTGTGCTTTTCTCCTTGGTTCCCTTCCCTTCTCCCTTTCCCATGTGACTTGCCCTCTTCTCCCATGCATGAAGCAGCTGAAAGCACCATCAACAGTGGCAATGACTGCTCTGTTTGTTTTTAGTTCTTTCATGCCTAGAACTGATGATGCCAGGGCTGGGATCCCAGTGTGCTGGTTGCTGCTGGATTTGCTTCTCAGGCCTTGTCTCCTCTCATGTCTCCTATTTCTCTTTGCACTAGTTAGTCTGTTCCTGGAGAGTTTGGCTGAATGTACTGGCTCCCGCTTCTACATCTCCTTTTGCGGCAGTGGAAGAGGAAGCTCTCCTTTAATTCAACTATTTGTGTCCTCTAGATATTGCCTTATTCCAGCTCTTAGCACTTCCCTTTGCTCTCTTACCTGGCTTTTCTCTACTATGCATTACTTTCTCGCAGGACTGAAACAAAAAAAATAAAAATCTACTGGCATCCTTGACCCCACTTGTCTCTCCAGCTTCCTTCCACACTGCCTCTCCTTTCATAGTGCAGACAGTGCATCATTAAACTACTCTTCTCTGGTTTATTCCTGGACTCTCTCCAACCTGGCTCTTGTTTCTTCTGTTATGCTGAAGCCAAAATGTTAGCTCTGTTCCTAGCTGCAGCCTGAAAGTCTGGCCTCTCTTGACTTGCCTGTTGGTGTTGGCCCTGTTGTTGTTGAAGTGATGTGCTTTCTGTCCCCAGCAGCTCTGGGTGAGGGAAAGGGTGTTCAAGAAGGATTTCTCTGTGATTGTCCACTCAATATTTATGGATGGTATACATTCATCTGCTCCTGGTGTGCAGGTGTGACTCTGGGCTCCCGTTGTATTTCTCCAAACTAAACTCTTGGCCTTTCTCTTAAGTATTTCTTTCAGAGACATGTATTTTTAGCTCTACCCTTGAAAGCTTTGTGTTCAGGGATGCTATTCCTGTTGTCTTATGTCACCCCTGTGTCAGTTGTTACTGATGCTATTAGCATCCTGCCAGTCACTTGGTGGTGTAATCTGTATCCTGGCTTCAGATCCTGTCTCTCTTGGCACTTAATGCATTCAAGTCATTCAGAATAGTCTGAACATCTATTTTGAAGGCCAAACGTAATGTTTTATGTAAGCTGATCAAGCTGTGAAGTGCTAGGCCAATAAAAGCCTTGTGGCCACTAACCTCCTTTGTAGGAAGTGGGAAGATAGGGAGAAGGTGTAATCTCTCTCTCTGCACATAAATTATGTAACATGCTGGGCCTCACCTTTCTCACCTGTGTATGCAGCTAGAAATGGGCTGTCACCTGGTGTTTCAGCTGCCATGCCATGCATATCTGACCTTGCCTGAATCCTGTTCACTGGGAATGCTGCTGCAAACAATCAGGTTTGATGTTGTTATCATTCCTTCTGTATGTCTTGTTTTTTCTTTATGGTTGCTTTGCTCCATCCAGTGTTTGAGCTATTTGTCCTTTTCAAGACTCTCTGGGACTTGCCTCTACCTTGCCTGGTACTCTTTCACTAGAGGAAATTGATTAGTGGCCATGTTCTCACTCAACAATTTCAGCAGATGACTTGTTGCTTTCTTCTGTACTTTCCTTCAAAATTTCTGCAGCTCTCCCAAAGCTGCTGTTACAATTTCAAACTCTACTGGACATGCACAAATACTTGACAGTCCTCATGTTGACCTGCTGAGGATTAAACGGAAATGTTCCTTACCACTGGCTTGGTGTATGTCACTGCCCAACCCCTTCTTCCCACAGCTTGCTGTCTAGTCTAAAGCAAGAAGCTGCAGGAGTTTGGGCATTGGTGCTAGCAGCTTGTGTGAAGCACCGTGGACAATGGGGATGCAGACTGGAAATTCTGAACCTCCAGGAAATACTAATAGAGGGTCATTTGATCCTGCTACAGAAAGAGGAGCTGAGTGATCCTGTAGAAGGTTGCTGCATCCCACAAGTTCCAGTTATGTGGGAAATAAGCTTAAAATTCTCTCTATAACTTCTGTAGAAGAATATGCAACTGCTACTTTTTGATACTTCTAGTGCAAGCAGTAAGTTAAAAGAGGGGGAAAAAAAGGAGTTCTGAATTCTTCAGTCTCCAATCTCATGCCTGTTATCCAGAACTGTATCAGAAATCTGTTGGACTTCTGCTGTGCTTACCTGGAACAAATGGAAGTTAGGCTGTGTCTAATAACGGGCAAGTGTAGCTTTTTATTTTTGTTGGGTGTGTTAATATTAAATTGCAGGGGTATTTGGCAAACTCTTATTTATAGCAAACCTGTTGTTTCTTGGAAGAGTTCTGTAAGTGTATGTAGCAAGAATACTTTTCACTTAATTTATGTCAACAAATCTGTAGAGGGTGTTGCGTCTATAGACTTGTTTGTTCCCTTTCTTTCAATTTATAAAGGCACATTCAGTCTTTGATATAATTTTCTATTTTGGGAAGAATATGTTCTGTTGAACTTTTTTTCCCTTCAGAATGCCATGACTTTGGAGTCAGTTCATTGCCTGTTTTGATGTGATTTGTGTTGTACTAGATTTTGTCTAAATACACTGAAGTATTTAGACTGATAAAAATATTTTTAGGAAACACTGCTCCTTTCCAGTGTTCCTCACTTGTGCTTGTTCCTGAACACTTTGTCTTAACTTTTTTTCTGCCCTCCTAACTCTGACTGGTTTATTATAGTCCAAGAGCAGCTTCTGTATGCTCATCTCTGATATCTTGGAGCAATATTCACCACTGTAGTTTTCTGGCTGTGGAGTTGTTTCTGCCCTTTCTTACTGCTTATTTGTCTTTTGCTTTTGCGTTTTTTTTAGAGCCTCCACTCCTGACATATGATTAGAGAGCTGAACACTGGGGTAGGTGGGTGGGAATAAAGGCAGAGGCACACTTTGTCTCAGCTGATTGATGGCAGTGTCTTTGGTCTGAAATATCTACCCTAGTTATTGCTGTGTCAGGTGAACGAGCTTAGTCACACCAGCGACTGTGCCTGCGCTTTGGAATTGCTGCTGCTGGATCATTCCTGGCAAGTTCTCTCTAGTGAGGTGTTGCTATGAGAAGGCCTCAAAACAATTTGAAACCACTGCACGAGAAATGGTAATATGGAAATAATGTGTTTTAAGGAAGCTAAAACTCTTCACAGTGGGAGTGACCGCAACAAGGCTCTGGTTTTGCTGGCATAACCTTGTGGCAACACATTTGGAAGCCCACAGGACTGTGGGGCACAGGTTGCAGTGAGAGCTGGGTGCTTATCTCAGATGCAATCTTTGGGTATTTGTCTATCTTCAGGATTTATTATGTTGAGTTCACTTTTACAAAGGAGGCAAAGAAACGGTGTGAGGTTTCCATGGGATGTCCATTGGGCAGATGTGGACTCAGAATTATCTCTCCTTCCAGCTTGATACAGGGTGAGGAGAAGCTTCTTAATTGCCTTCTGAGATGCATGATCTTACTTGAAAGTGGGTAACTGCTTCTGTTGTATGGTCATGTGGTGGAGTTTTCTGCTGGTGGTTGTGGCTATTCTGGTTGAGTTTTTGGTGTTAGTTTTTGGTGTTTGTTTTTGGTGTTTCCTCCCAACCCTCCCCAGCCTGTCAGCTCCATAGGCAGCCTCTGGAAGTTCTCATTCTGACCTCTGCCCGTGTTGGTGAACAGTCTGCAGAGGAATGTGTTCAGCAGCTGACACAAAACTCCACGATGTGGGTTCCCAGCTGTTTACTCTGAGCAGAACAGTTTGTGTGTTGTGCCTGGGCTTGAACACTTGTAACAATTCCTCAGCTCTGCTTAACTGCAGCTCGGAGTGCCTGCCTCAGCCTTCCCATGTGCATCCTCCTGTGTGCTTGCTGGAAGGTGGAAAACACATTGAAGTAGATGTGTGGTGTGAAAGGTGTGCTGTAGCACTCAGAAACATTTAAAGTCTCTCAGGACTGACTGTTTTAAGCATGAGGCTTCTTCAAAATGCAAGTGCTGTGCAGAGGTGATGCTGGATGCATTAACTCTGGCACCTCTCCCACTAGACTGCTAAGAGAAAAGGAGTTTAAGCCGGCCTACTATGAAAAAAACCTCATAGTTTCAACACTTTTAATAAGTGAACAGGAGTTTTAGAAATTTCTAATGAAGAAATTTCTAATTCTATAGTGAAGAGGGAATGTTTGAGGGGAGCAAGAAAAAGCCTGATGCTGTAAAAATCGGTTTGTTCCTGTCTGTGCCATGAATATTGAAAAGTGGGTGTCTTAAACTGGGGTCAAAAGTGTGGGAGATGGTAAGTGCCAGCAAGCTTAGTATCTTAATTGTGGCCCATTTACCTGACAGGTAAGACCTTTTCAAATTTTGCCTTTAGATTGCTGAGGTCAAATTACAAATATCTTGTAAAGCTGTAACGAATGGAACTTTGTAACACTTCATTTTCTTTTATCTTTTTTTAAACCTGTCTTTTAAATGTGTTTGCAGGGACCAGCTACCTGCGTAGCATTTTCAAGAGATGGAGACCTATTTGCTTCTGGAGGTTCTGATGAACAGGTACCTGATTCCTTTCTGAGTTATAATCCAGATTCACATTTCTTTAAAAGCTGCTGCTTTTTGTTCTCCGTTGTCAATGGGGAAAGCAAAAGCGTACCCTGTATATCTGGACCATGCTGAAGTGACTTGCTGTTCTATCAACAGCATCTCTGGAGGTCAAACCCAACTTTTTTTGTGGTAATTTAAGACATGTAGCCTTCCAAGAAACCCATACTCAATTACCAAACTGCAAGCAGGCCTGTCGCACGAGCCTGTGCTACAAATATATCCTGGTTTTAACACAGTGTGAGTTGCCCTGCTGAAGACACAGACAAACTACAGCCCAAAGCAGTGGTCTGAGTAAGAATCCACTTTTCTGCCATCGGTCTTCAATGAGCTGTGTTGCATTGCTCTTAATCGCCAGGTTGGACCAGGTGGCAATGCCCATCTTTAACACACCTTTGCTAGCTGTGAAGAGACAGATTTGTCTGTTCACTGAGAACATCACTTTTTTTCCCCTGTTGCACAGTGGAATGGCCTTGTTGGTTAACTGTGCAACAATGAAAGAAAAATGCTTTTATTTCATGAGAAGGAGTGATGAAAATTTGTAAATGAAGAATAAATGTTCTTTTTGATAACCAAATGAACTGTGTTGGGTTTGGGGGATTCTTGGGCGTCTTTTAGACCTCTGAAATCATTGACTGATTGCTCTTTAACTTTTTTAGACTTGTAGACTCACTGCTAAGGGATTTACTCCACAGATTTCCTCTTGAGCTGTTGAAGTGATTTATGTGTTAGAGGCCTCTTTTCTGAAATCAGTACTGTGTTATGCAGAGCAGAGGCCCATAAGTGGGATTTAAGTTTGATGTCCAGCTGACAAACTAGCTTAAGATCTCTAATGCTGGTCTTAGTACTAACTCTCCTTTTCCTCTGAATGAGTCTCATGATAAATGCGTGACTGGTTGGTTGGAGTGTGGCTGATAAATGTCATAATGCCGAGCATGGTATTTTAAAATATTTGTGGGTTTAATGGTCTATTCTTCATGTTGCTTTGAAGTTCTCTTGGTCGTTCTAGTTTAATGATGTTCTTGACCCAAAGAAAGTTGAAAGAGGTCACTTATCCATTGAGAACTCAGTTGAGCTGGGTCTGTATTCAGTAGCATTTTTACAAACAACATCCTTAATTTAATCAATGGCAAAGCTCTTCTAGGGAAACTTTGTGTGGATTTCTGAAGGGTTGAAAAAATTGACCTGTAAGCAAACTTAGATGGAAAATATTTCATGGAGTTAACTTTCTTCTGCAGGTGATGGTGTGGAGGACTAACTTTGATGCAGCTGATTATGGTGATGTAGTGAAACCGCAGAAGTATGGCAGCAGTGTGGATGGGACCCATGGCACTGGGGTAGGCCAGCGACCAGTAATCGTGGAGAGTTCCTTTTCAGTACACTTTGTGCAGCTTGGGAGTGTGTGACTCAGGTGGTTGAACTGTAGAATCATTCCCTGCTGTTTATTTGAGCTGCAAGATACCTGTTTTTTAACTAACCTTGTATTTTTTGTTTTTGTTTAACTGTATTTACTTCATAGGGCAATTATATATAATGATCTTAAAAGGCAGATGAACTTAATGCATGTATAAATGTGTTTTTTTAGTAACAGCCCCTGTTTAACAATGTGTAGTTCGTAATGACATGAATGATAGTTCACAAAAAAAAGCAGATGTGAGCAACAGTTGAAGTTGGCTTTGCTAGCTGGTATGAATCCTTCAGGCTGGTGTCAGTCCTGAAAATAGAAAATGTTCACAATATCTTTTCACTGACAGTCAGCAAAGACAAAAAAAATTGCTGTGTGTAGGTGTCACACATGACAAATAGGTGACATATTGTACTGGAACTCCTTTCCTGAATACCTGGAGACATTAGTTCATATCTATTCCCTGAATCATGTGTTGAGACCTCTGAGTTCTGACTGTACCTGGGGATAAATCCAGCGACTGAGTAATTCAGTGATGCACTGATCTAAGTGGAACTGATGCTGGCTGTTGCAAAAGTGACCCTTTAAAGCCCGTATAAGCTCTAATTTTTGCACATGGTGATGATTCATTGAAACATCTTTATTTTGTCCTGTCAATCTTTGGATATTTTTGATACATTTGGGTATACTTATAGGATTCTGCCATATGTTATTACCATGGCTGGTTTTTGGTTAATCGTGTTCAGCACGAGCTGTAAGCTGAAGGGTTTTTTGTGAACTGGGGTCTGTGCATAAGTGGCATTGCTTTAGCTGAAAGGTAAACTTCTAGCCAACATCTCTTGCTCTGTGGCAGTGTCTTTGACCATATCAATTTAGGTCTTTACTGGGGTACTAAAGTTATGTTATCTCTCAAACACAGTGGTGTTCTTGTTTAATATGACTTCAGTACATTGCTGGAGATGTTGGAATAGCCATAGTATTTTAGGATGGACAAGATTTGAGTCTGCAGCTCTAAGCCTGATGCCCTACTATGTGAAGTGCTGTGTAAAGAAAGCAAACAAAACCAGAGGTTGTTAGTGTGGAGTTAGTGGGAGAGCATGGGAGGAAGCAGTCACATAAGGAAGGAGGAGGTGAAAGTGTTTATTGATCCTTGGCTGGTTTTGGCTAAATCTGACTTCTTCCTTTTCCTCCCCTCCTGTGTTTTAACTCTAAAGTTATGCAGGCTATGAAACTATCAGTCCAATGACCTCTTTGTTTATTAGCCTATTGAACTGGTCTTGCTTTGAACTCTATCTGCTTTAATTTAAAATATGGCACAGTATAATGCTGGGCTGAAATACAGCAGAGACAAATCCTTCCTGGGAGAGAAACACCACTTTTGGTTTGTAATGTGCTAATGAATGGCTTAAATAATAAATAATGTAGACAAGGTGTCAGCTAATGGGAGATGATGGTAAATTCACCCTCTCCAGTGCTGCTGTTATTGCCAGACCATATTATCCAGTAGTAATTTAAAGAAAGGAAGAAAATGCCTGAGCTCTTCTAAAACTTAGTTCTTCATTATAAAACCTCTTAAGATGTCCATTGAAGGGAGCTGCTGAACAAATCCCTTGAACAATGACTAACCACCCTGAACATCGATCCCTCCAACAAAACTGTTCCCCTGTGGAAGAGGGTTTACCTGGCCAAACATCCAATAGGTGCTGCTGGGACCAGCTGTTTGTGTTCTCCTGACAGGTAAATCTGTGTCATGGTGCTGGTGGCTGACAAGGGTTTGCTCTGCTGATGCTCTGAGCTTGTAGGGAACAGGGCACTTGGTATTCTGAGGTGGAATGTGTTAGTTTGGACCAGGTGCTATGTATTTGCAGAGGGAGAAGTGAATCCATGCTCAGTCATGCAGCAGAAACATACTTTGGTTTGGGGTCCTAAATTACTTCCGAAGGAGTTTTTTTGAACTGCCACCCAAATGCAAGCTTTGGCTTGGGCATGCAGCATGGGAGCTGCAAAATATAGCTAGTACTATATCCTTGGACTAAGGCAGTTAAAATTGCTAAAGTTAGGAGGAGAGGAATAAATAATGTCCTCTGAGAGTTTGTTTTGAATACCCTAGGTTAAGATTAAATTTAGAATTGATCTGAAGTGTTCTTTGCTGTTAAAAAGAAACTGGTATCTCTGAAAATGGCTTCATTTGCTATTTTAAGTATAACCTGAGCATGAAAATCTTGGCTCCATAGTAACTTTTACACTCATGTCAGTCTCCTCTTTAAAGTGAATGTCATGTCTTGTATCTTTTAGAAATACATCATGCTGGGCTCTTTAAGAGGACCATCACTCCTACAACTCACTGCAAGACTTACATTTCACTATATTTTAATTTCTTCCTTGTTTAGAGCCAAATGCTTGCTTTTTAAATAGTGAATTGCTTATTTTTGGTGGTTCTTGGGTAGTTGAGATAGTTATTTTTCCTGTCAAATTCAGACTTGAAGCTGCCACCTGCAGATCTTGATTTCATGCCAAGGTCACCTTTTCCTTCAATGAAAAGTGAACCTACTCCTTCTTTCTCTACTGCTGTGTTAGTGTGCCAGGATTCTGCCTATTGAATAATCCTGAGATTTTGCAGACATTTCAGGATGTAATTACATTTAAAATAGACATATAGGTTATTATTTGGTTTTGGTACCCCTAAAATACATGAACACTATTCTTGAGACATCTTGAATCTGTTTTCACCTTAGGTTCATGAGAATATTTTTCCAAGGGGAGCTTATAATGCTGTGTAGCTGTATAATTTTTTTGTTAAGCATTGTGAAAGCACAGATATTAATGAGAACAGTGGCTGTGTAAAACCACTCAGTGCAGTATCTGGTTTCCCATGGGGAGAGGCTGACTAACATGCAGGAAAGAATAACTGAATACAGACATCAAAACTAGTTTGTCATCAAGATGAATAGGAAGGAAAAACAACCCTAAATAAGCTGTGGGATAAGAGTCATGAAATATTGTCAAGGTTGGTGAGCTTGAAAACAAACTTGCTCCAAACCAATTTTCACTTCCATAGGCAGAGGGAGACTGGAGCCTTTAGAAGATGCTGGTTTCTCAGGCAGTTGGTTCAAGTTCAGTATGAATCAGGGTATTGGACGTGTTTGTAACAATAGACATAAACTTCAAAGTTGCTCTGCCCACCTGCTTGTGTTTTCTTTAAATATAGGAGGCTTGGGAGATGCAGCTTGCTTTGAAAGCAGAACTGATCTGTGCAAGGACTAATGCAAATGAAAGAGGACACCACGGGCAGGAATTGCAGTCATGACTATGGTGTAAAAGCATAGATGTGAAAGCGTGATAAACCACTAAAGCTGTCAGAAGTGAATTCTAAGTGTGTTAGCATAGATGTGAGGCTGTAAATGGTAGATCAGAAGTAGTACCTCTGCAATAAATGCTTGCTCTTAAATTATAGGCTAACAATTGTTGCTTTAAAGTGTTGCATAATCACCTTGAAATCCAAAGTTCAGGGCAAGCCCTCCTGGTGTGTGCAGTGGGAAGCTGATGGGAAGAAATGAAGTCTTGCAGTCCTGTGCCTTGATCCTGTGAGTGTGCTTGCTTTGATCTAGAATCTGAAGGGTAAATTCATATTCTCTGCTGCAATATTAAGTGGTGAGGGACCTAAAGGGAAGTCAGAATGAGAGGTATGGATTTTTCATGTGAATTTAAAAATATAGGCTCTTATGTTTGTCAGTAACTGCAAGCATTCGGGTCTGTCTGGGTGAAGAGTTGTGTAGGATCAGATCAGAGGACATGTTCACTGTTCTGATAAGTTGTGAAAACATTCATCGTATGACTTATTTTTTCCAGAGAGGGCAGATAATGTGTTTTATTATGGGGGTTTGGTGGTGGATTTTTTTTTTTTTCCAAGTACAAGGAAAGCTTTGCATGTGTGATTACAGCTGACATGAGTGTGCAAGAACACTTGCTTCATTATGGGACAGATTTGCTGCTATTGTTGAGTAATTCCAGGAAGGCTGTGTATGGTCAAGTGTCCCAGCAAGTGCTGAATGGTTGATGTCACATGGACAGTTAGAAAGTGCTTGGGTGTTTATCTAAACTTGTTTATCTAAACACTGAAAATCGTGAATAAAAGCATTGTAGTATAAGCTGAGTGGGTAAACAGTTTTTCTATAAAATATTATGAAAAATAGGAAATAAGCGTTGATATAGAGATTTTTTGCTCAGGTTTAAACATAAACCTTCTGCAGGCATGTTGTAACTGCAAAATATGACTGCAAAGGAGGCTGATGAGGAGACTTTAGCCTCAGCCTCTGCATATAACTTTCTAGTGAAAAATACCTTAAAACTTGCTTGTGCTGAGGTACCTCAGAAGCAAATCTGTCTTCAGCAGGAGGCGTGGGGGCTTCAGTCCAAAAGGCAGCGAAATACAGGCTGCAAGAATTGCGTGTGTGGTCTGCTTATCTCAAACTGGGGGTATCCTGGCGAGAGGTAAGAGCTACAGCAGAACACAAGCTTACAGATGATGGGGAAATGTTTCTCCTGTCACTGCAGTTGTAAATTCTGCAACTATAGAACTTAAACATACGCAGTTTAGTTTTCAGCTCCTGGTAGGATTCTGAGACCTGCTCACATAAGTGGATGTGCAGACAGACTCAAAAAGAGGTAATCCCTTGGTGGGGCAATTTGGGAGACATGGGCAGAAGTGAGAGCTGTCCTCTGACCTTCTCTTGCCAAGAAGTCTTTCAGCTCTTGTGAAATTCAGGAGCACAAATGTCTTAAATATCCTTAGCTCTTATGAAGTTAAATGGCACTCAGTTGTGGAGATACCAAATTTGTAGGCATAGCTGACCTTCACAAAAGGAAGCTTGGTAAGTGCAGCACTTCAGGAGAAAGGACTTTGAAGCAAGTAGCCTGTGACTCTTCAAATGCATCTTCCGGCTAAGACAGACGTTTAGGCTCTTTTGGCACTGCTTAGAGCTTTCTCCAGGGCTTGGGCTGTGCTTATTTCTTCGATGGTAGATTTTCCAAAATAGTCCTGTTGGATAGCATTGGAGGCAAATTCCAGAAAACGTGATCTGATCATAAAGTTGTCTGAGGCCCATAACTGAATGTCCAGAGCTGACTCCACCTCTCTCCTTCGCTGGTTGGGTTTGTTTGGTGACCTCGGGTGCCTCCAGTGCTCAGCCCATGGTCTCGTGTGCTGACTGCAGCAGTTCATCCTGTCAGCCTGTCCTTGTGTAAACAAATTCCTTCTGAATTACTCATAGGCCAGATGTGCCTCTTTTTTTGACCTTTTGGCTTCCAAATTGGTAACTGTATCTAATTTTGGCACTTGTTAATACTTACAAATCCTGTTATACCTTTTTTTTTTTACTTGCTGTGAAATTCCTTCCTGGGAATCAGTTTCATTGCATAGAGCTGCAGCTCTTTGCGATGGGATGTGAACGTGGGTTTTTGTTTGCATCTTCTCCACCCCCTTCTATTTATTTAATTTTAAGCATTGTAAGGGAGGGATCCTGTATTCAAGAGCAGAGATCCAACCTGCAGCCTACAGCAAGGATGTGGTCTGCAAATTGATTATTTTTCCTGATCTGCTGTTACCTTACTTTTCGGAGAATTCCCACTCCAGGAACTTTAGTCTGGTGCACAATTGCCTTCCTCCTGGAAGAGGTAGGTAGATTATTTACTTAAAAGAACAAGTGTGATGAATACTCAAGATGTTTCCACTGTTCTTTATCCTACCTGGCTGTCCGAGCAGAAGTTTTGTAGGGATGAGCAGGAGTCTTGCTCCGATTGATCACAGGAGCCCTTCCCTACATCCTTCTCAAGCAGAGTGGTTGCAGATGGTTACCCATAGCTGCCTCTCCTTTTATTGAAGGAAGCCCACTTACCTAAGCCTGTTTCAAGATGTGATCTTGTGATTGTTTTGTGAGGGGACAGATGTTCAACAGGAACAGAGAAAAAGAGATTGAGAGCAGTCCTGAAGAGAGAGACTTGAAGATGTTGGTTGACAAGAAGCTTGACATGACCTAGCAGTGGGTCACTTGCAGCCCAGAAAGCCAGACATGTCTTGGGCTGCATCCAAAGCCCTGTGGGCAGCAGGTTGAGGGAGTTAATCCTGTCCCTCTGCTCTGCTCAGGTGAGGCCCCACCTGCAGTGCTGCCTTCAGCTCTGGGCCCCAGCGTCACAAAAATGTGTACCTGTTGGGGTGGGTCCAGAGGAGGCCGTGAGGATGATCAGAGGGCTGGAGCACCTCTGCTGTGGACACAGGCTGAGAGGGCTGGGATTGTTTAGCCTGGAGAAGACTCCAGGGAGACCTTAGAGCCCCTTCTGGTACCTGCTACAAGAAGAGCTGGAGAGGGTGCTTGGACAAGGGCATGGAGAGACAGGACAAGTGTCTTGGTGAAGAACATGAGAGAGGAAAAGGCAGCACCCTCAGCTTGGCCTTCCAAGGGGCTCTGAATGACTGCAGCAACCTGCAACAGCTTTGCCTGGTAGTGGATGGGAGCAGCTGTGCTGCTACAACTGTTTTCCCTTGTGTTCTGGTTTGACAAGATTCCTTGCAGAAATAAGAGGATCAGCTTTTAATTTCTGTCATCTTACAGTGAATAGATTTGTTCTTAGAGTCTGGAACAATAAGGCAAGTCCTGACAAGTCATTATTGGTCAGAATAAAAATTGCCTTTTAAGTTCAGCATCTCAGGCTAATTAATGTAAATTCTCCCACTTAGGTTGCTGCTGTATGTGGCTTGTTTTAATGCTTGAGTCATAATTCAAAGAAATGAGATGGAGGCAAGATTTTAAAGTTTTTTTTCAAGCTGCAATTCTGTGCCAGCTTGAAGATGGATGAAATTAGCTTAAGCTTTAAAAGTTTCTAAGATCTCAAACTTTTCTGCTAAAATTCAAACTTCAAGCAAGAGTAATAACAAGTGCATGTCTGTGTCTGCATTTACATATACATGGCAGGCATTTTTATACATGTATTTAAGTAACAAAGTAGTTATGCACATAATATGTATGTTAGAGTATATATACTTAATTCAGTGGAAAAAGACAAATTATTCTGATGAAGGGAATGAGCTGGAAGCTGTTGTTCCCACTGTGTGTCTTACCTTGGAGGCTGATGCTTTTGGTGTAAAAGAACCTGTAGCTGGACAACCCAAGGCTGGGAATAAACACATTTTTCCAATGTTTGGCTGCCTTTTCTTGGGAATTTTTCTCCAAAAAACAGGACCAGACAGAAGTAGTTTAATTCTTGGTGACATTTCTTACCAATGGTTTTCGTACTTATGTTTTTGTTCCTATCGTGGCTTGTTTCCACGCAAAACTGTTCCTTTGAAATTTTTGTTGTTGTTATTCTCCAGGAGCAGTGTTAGACAGTTGAGCATCACCTGTGCAACAAAGCTTAATTGTTCCATACCGAATTCTGGAAGACCTCTTCCTGTTTCCTAAGGAAACTCTAGGACTCATGGGAGGGGAAAACTCGTTAAGGGAGATAAAAGGCCTAAGCAAAGCAAGAAACACAAATCTAAAATGTTGAAGGCCACCCTTAGCTTTTCCTTCTCAAGAAATACAGACTTGCTTTATTTTTTTTAACAATTGGTAGTCATTAAGTTTTTTCTGTCACTGGGCTTTCAATGTCTGGCATTACTATTTCTTATTTTCACTCTTCACTTGAATACCATTTGTGCTTTTGGAAATGCAATACGTGCCAAACTCGTATTTGTCTTCAATGTTACCTTGAAACTGAGGGTGCTACTGTCTGTCCTGATTTGAAAGTGACACTCACAGATGGTAGGGGTAAGTAAGCTGGACCAACAGACAATGAACCACAGAGCAAAGTCACTGAAATGTGGGAGGGGAACAGCTTTTCCCTTCTGGTGAGGACCTGCTCTTGGCTGAAGATTGCCAGACAGGGTCCACTTGCAGAGGCAGGATGCTGGTATTTCTGCAAGCAAATTGAAATTTCAGCCCAAGTGCTTCCTTCTCTGTATGGACAGGCTGTTTTGTACGTTTTTGAGTACCTTAGCTGGTCACTAGCTCTTCCCCTGTTCCTGTCCTTCCGGGCATTTTGGTCAGCAGAGCTGGATGCTCTGATGCTGTTTCACTTAAAATACACAAGCCTGCTTCATCCGCCTCCTTCTGCCAGTGCTTCACTTAGGCTTTGGCACAAGAGTGCCTTGGGATTTGAATGGGTTTGAGATGTCCCTGTTGACTCTTATTTCTTCCTGAGTTCATCAGAAGCTTAATATTTATTGGCCTATGGTGAAACATGGCTGTTACAGTGGAGGTGCCAAATTTTACTGTTTTTTTAGTAACACCAATAGGGAAGAGGGTTCTTCGTAAATAATTGCATCAAACCCAACATACCTATTGTCTGAAGCAAAAATAAAAGGTAAGTAATGTTCTTTTCACCTCCCTTTTCTTTTCTCTCTCTCCCTCCCAAATTCCCTTCATTATTGAATTCTGACATAAGAGTTGAGCACCGATAAATAGTCATATAAATTGTTTCACAAAGCTAATTTAACTTGTATCCTAAATTGAGTTGTTACCCTATGCTGGTCTGGACAGTAGATGTGGAGTAATGCAAGTCTTGAAGAATGTGATTGCTCCAGAAATTTCAGTGCTGCCTTGAGGAGAGGTTGGTTTTCCAGGCCAGAGAAATGTGCTTGTGCTCAGTCAATGGTATTTTGTGTGCAGCAGGGAGAACTGAGGCTGCTTCTCAGCTTTTCATGAGCCCTCTAATCTAGCATGGTGTACTCCATCTGACCTTCCTGTGGAGCTTACCTTGAAGCTGACGTGCTTCCACTGGATGTCACTGTTGCTCTTTGGGAACACATTTAAAGAATCACTTTACCTGTGGTTAAAATGACTCCTTAAATTAGACTTTTAAAGGTATTTCTTCTTTGGATTAGTAGAATTAGGGTCTGGATGAATTGCATACGCCACCTTTGGGGGTTTTCTGCTGCTCTGTTTTTAAGGGAATTTTTTCAGCTAAGATAATGAACTTGATTGCATTTAGGAATTTAATACATTGAAAGTCTGTGTTGAATTGAACACGTTGGATGTATGTGTTGCTTAAGGGGTGTGCTGACTTTCTAGATACTTGAAAATTAATTCTTGGCAACATCATACTGTCTTAAAAAAACCCCACCAAAACACAAAATCCTCAAAAGAGTGAATACTTTGTGTTAATTGAAAGGGGCTTAAAGGTAGAGCTGAACCTACCCACTTCATAGCACTCAGTTCTTCCCATCCAGTGGAGAGAGGTGAGGAGAAGGGAAAAGAAATATTTTCTCTGGACTGAATTATAAGAATCCTACACTTTATTAGTAGGTGTAAAACTGAGGTAGGTGGTTATTGTATCAATATGTCTTCTGAGGATCACCATTTAAGAAGCAAAATGGCATTTTTTAGTTGTCCCTTGCAGTTTTCTATGGCTGCACATGTGTTGTATAGTTCATACCTGCCCCCCACCGCCTGATCAGCACTGTAATTGCTGGCCAGGATGCTGTTCAGCCAGAACAATTTTCATAAGAGGCTCAGTAAGAGACCTCTGGAATGAAGGCTGATTAATTTTCCCCTTCCCCCAAGTAGTTGCCTTGTGCTGTCTTTAAGTGGTTGCTATAAATAAATCACTTCTGTTTTCCCTTTGTCACTGAGAGCTGTATTGTATTCTGAAACTGCTCATCTCTTCTTCCTTTAATGTTCAGCTGCTCCTTGCTCTACTCCCAGTGCTTAATACGCAGATGTTGTAATAAGATATTTAATGGCAAAGACATTTGTTTGGTTGTGCCGAATAAATTGCGCACTTGAACTCTGAAATGAATTAAACCTCTGCAGCAGTGCCATTGTTCCTGGTGCCTGTCCCCAGGATTCAGCTGGCACTTTACCCACAGGTGAGTCAGATGAGAGCACAGGTGTCTCTGTGATCATGATGGTCATTGGTACTGAGACTGACACAATTATGTATTTTTGTGATGTTTTTCTAAATCTGTTAGAATTTAAATCCCTGGTGGCTGGCTCACCACATGATATAGATTGTCATTAGGAGAAGGTTGTCTGTAGTTTGGTCTCTAAGGGTTTTCTTGTTCATTCTTGGGAACGGCAGCTGATTTAGTCTGCTTTTACAGCATCTGATAATGTTTCAGTCAGGAGGCAATTTGGTTCTTCCTCAGCTGGGTGCACACTTCCTAGAACTGAATAGTCAAAGACCTTGGTCAGTTGGAAGGCTCCCTTTTGGAAGTCACTGCTGTGCCCCACTGTCAGAGTGTTTATTTGCTGGCTGGCTGTGTCCCTGGTTTAGACAGAGGCACTAACCCAGAACCTCATTGCTGAAGGCTGTAGCTGTGGGCTATCTTGACGATGGTGAGCAGTAAAGAGCCTTTCAAACAGCTGTGGTGATTGAAATGGGACAGGATGCCATGTTATCATGCTTCTGTTTTTAAATGTAGGTACACTTCTGTTCTTGGGGCTGTTGCCTTCAGGAGCCCCCATGGCCTTACTGGAGATGGCCTTGCTTGGCTTTTCGTGGTGGTGGGTAGCCTATGAGGTGAGCAGCAGAATGTGGCATCTGACAGCTCTGGCTTCAACTTGACATGGTGAGGGACCAGCTGACCCCTAAAGCATCAGTGTGGGAACATCTCTGCAGCATTGCCCTTGCCAGACTTAAACTTTGTGAACTGTAGCAGAGAGAATATAGACTCTGAGTTCAACCCCAAAGCTTTTTATGAAAAGCTGTCTGACATATGCTATAAAGATAGATGGAGAAAATCTGTTGGTACAGTCATTTTTCTGCTCTGTGAGTCAGCTTGTTCTAATGGGTTTTGAAGAGGATAGCTCATCATCATTTGGGGTTTTTAAGTGCAGGTTGTATGCAGTGTTAGCTCACTCAAATTTCTGCTGTGCCATGATTGACTGGCCTGAAGTTACATCATCAACATAAGCTAGTCAGCCTTAAAATAGAAAGAAAATGTTTTTTGATGCTAGTTACCCATTGAAAAGCAGTGGTTTGTGGTTTTTGTTTGTTTTCACTTTTAAATTTAAGCAGCAAATGGCAGGTTTTTAAGACTGGATTCATCTCATCTCTGCAAGAACATATTTTAGTTGATTAAATCAATGCATCGGTGAGCAGCGTGTGGCTCTTGGGCTCCCTGCAGCACAGGAGTAACTGGAGTGTGGCTCCCATGCTGAGGCAGATGTGTGTGACCTGGAGCGTGGGCTGCGTTGGCCGAGGGCCTGTAGATAATCCAAATTATTCAAGCAGGTGGGAGGAAGGAAATTAGCAGAGGCCTGTGTGGCTGGTACCACCTGATACCCAGCTGCATCCCGAGCCTGTGGTGGAGCACTGTGATCCCTGTGGAGCAGCTGCTCTACGTGTCACTTAAACCTTTCCCTTCTTTCCTGCTCCTTACGCAAAACTGGCCTTGTGAGGCTTGGCTGGAGGAGGATGGTTTGGTGGGCAGGGTCTGCAAGAATGGTCAGCTCCTACCAGCAGTTAGTGGTCAGCAGCAAGGCATTCTCCTGTCAAAGCTGCTACTGCTGCAGCCTCTTTGTTCCTTTTCTCTTCCTCACTCCTCCAGTCTCCACCTTCCCTAGGTACTCACATTTCTGCTCCTTGTACTACTTGTTGCATTTTTTGCCTGTGTGTTGAGCTGGATCTCAGCCTTGGGAGCCTTTCTGTGGCCTCAGTCAGCGGCTCCCAGCAGCACAAGGGTTTTTATGTATATTTTTTAAATGTATATAATCTTTTGTATGCATGTATGTATCTTCATGATGTACTGAACAGTTTGGTGGTTAAAGTCATGTGAGCTGGTCTAAGGCCTTGTTGCAGTTTGGTTGCTCATCTGCACACATCTGGCATCAAATACAGAGAGGAGCAGGTAGATCAGTACTATGCTGGTGAGAAATGCATTCCTGCTGTTGTATAGGAGAGAAGAGACAGAGGCAAATCTTCATTTCTACTAGAAAAAGTACATGTGGAAGAACTTTTAGAGACTGTTTTTCAATCTGTCAGAATTCCTTGCTGCTTGGTTGATTTGTAAACTTTGTGTGAGTAATAAGTGCATGGGATGGAGCTGCACCAGGCGTTGGGCCATGGAGAAGTACGTTCTGAGAGCTGTGATCTTGGCTTTCGATTCAAATCTTGTCCATTAGTGTAAATTGAGAAACTAAAGTCTGCAGTTGCTTAACCAGTTGGCTACCTCCTTTGGTTAAACTTCTCTGAACTGCTTCTACTGGCAATACTGCAGATAAACAATGCAAATAGTGTTTGTTCTACAAGAAAGATACCATTTTGAAAGAAAAGGAAAGAAGAATAAGTTCTTTAGTAGAGATCTGTTTGTGTTTTTCAAACTTAATTTATTCTGAATGAAATATTCAAGCTTGCATAACTAAAACAGTTGAAACTTCAAAGTAAACTTGTTCTTAATCTCATTGAGGAGGAAAACCAGTTCAAGATATAAACAAAACCGAAATTACTAAATCAAAACAGTTCCAATGCATATTGGGACATCTTGCTTCTGCTGAACTTAACTATGGTACAATGTCTTTGCCTTTTTTTAACTACCAAACATGGAGAGAGGCTTTAACTTTACTGTTGGAGTGAAATAATCAGACTCCTCTGGGGTAACTTACTTAATTCCTGTCACTGGGATGCAGTGCTTCCCTAAGCAGCTCCAGTAAGTCTTCATTTACCTGTAGTCTGTGCCTATGTGCCACAAGAGCACACCAAAGTTCTTTGCACATAGAAAACTTGAACCTTGCAGGATTGCTTCAAGATTTTTATCTCAGGTTTGCCTTTCCTGGTGGTGGTTTAAAAACAAACAAAAGCACACACAAAATCCCCCCAGAAAACAACAAAACCACTCTCCATCTGGAGCAGACAGACAAAGTCAGCAGAAGCTTGTCCTTTTCCAGCTGTGGCAAGAACAATTCCTTTTCTCCTTTGCCTGTTTTTAATAGCATAGACTGTCCCAGCATAAGCTGTCCTTTACTGTTTACCCTCCACGGAACAGAAATCCCTGTGCAGTTGTTTGCATTGCAATAGCAGATTGTGTCTGTTTGTTTTTCTAACAGTCAGAAATGGATTGTGGCATTCATCATAAGAAAACAAAAACTCAGGATTCTGGTAGGACCCATGAGCAGCAAGACGAGGAGACCAGTCTTACAAATACCCTGGAGCATATTATGGGACAGCTGGATGTTCTGACTCAGGTATGGTTTGCTTTTTAATTTGGTAATGACAAAGGTACCTGTGACTGGAAGAATTGGGACTGTTTTGCAATAGTTTCATAGAATAATAATATGGCTAGTTCAAAACCTCTGCTTTTCAGTAGTATTTTGATAAGTCTTTCATCATTTGCTTCTCAGCTTACCTGTCAGTTCCCTCACACTGACTTCCAGCTTAGGCCCTGCTCTTCACCAGTTGCTTTATGCTACAGCTAGTAGATGCTGCTGGAGCCAGCTCTGATAGACTGTGCTGTTAGCCAGGGTTTGTCTAAGGTGATGCCTAAAGCAGTGGTTGGCACAACAACTCTGTTTTGGTGAATAATCTCTGTCTCTCTTCTCTCCCCCGTTATACCACAGCCCATAGGTAAACTCTGTTCAGATCCTGCTCCTTTCCCCCACCCAGCATTCACCTACACAGTCCAATTTCTGCAGAGTCCTCCTCCCATCAACAAGTCTGGGCCCTTCTGTGCCTCGTTGCTGGAACATGCTTTTCACCCACAGCTACAAACAACTAATCCCTTGCTAAAACATTAACAAACAGTTCTTTCTTGGAGTCACTTAGCAAAGCTTGAACAGAACCAACCATGAATGGTGATCATCACAGAATGTGTTTACTTAATAAGACTTTGGGAATAGAAGTGTTTTTTGATTAACGAAATAACTGCTTCTTGCTCATTGTGGAGAAATACTGTTTCTGGTTGTTTGGACCTGAATTTCATTGTGTTTTTTTGAGGTATGTGAGAAGCAGGGAGAAAGCATGGGATGGTAAACATTGGAGGTGTCCTGTAGCTGAGACCATGGTGATAGGATGGAAAAATCTGTTGGGAGGGCTTTTCTGTTAAATATTGTTTCTGAGGAAGAACAAGTAGGTCTTAAACACTTGGTATTAAACATACTGATTAGTAGTCTGAGTTAGCTCTCTGCTCTTGAGAGAGTTAACTTGTCAAAGTACTTGTCAAAGAGTGTAAGATGATGGGTTGGAGGGCCCATCAGGAGATTGAAGGCTGATTTAGGGATTAAAAAACATGCCACAACTACAGGCAGTCTAAAATAGTGTAGGATGAAACCCAAAAGGTATTTAAGTTCACTTGGCAGAAATGCAAAAAAGCACTTTTGCTGTGATCTTTAAAACACTGAACAGTGGAGGAGGGGTGGGCAATCTTGTGTGACACTGGGCCCTCATACTTGTGAGTAAAAAGCAACCCAGTGTATACACAAAATATTTTAATACTGTTTTTACGTCTCCCTAGTAAGCTTGGAATGTGATTGTTATCTTTCATTACATAAATCACATCCACATTTCTGATGATGGATGTGTAATGGCTCCTTTTCAACTTCATAGGTGTTTAGAGGAGGCAAATATTGCAGTAAACAGTACGTGTGGGATTTAACCTAAATATAAGCAATGCAAATATCTCTGTCGAAGATATTGTGTAACTGTAGAAAATTCTAAATGTTGTTTTAAACCTAACAGAAAGAGAAATTGAGATCAGTGGGGGAGGAATAAATTAGTAAGTTATGGGATAAAATTGGAAATAGCCCTGAAATAGTAAAAAACTAAAAAGCTGCCTTGAGTAACTGTGTTCTTCAACCTTTTACCTTTTTTGTAGCATTTTTACCATCTTTGAAGTATTTAATTTCCCATTGGTTCTACTCTGTGGATGTTGTATTTTGTTTAACACCATTTTAATGCCTTTGCACAGGTAGATGTCCCTGGCATGCTGTTTTCATGCCAAGGTTCTGATATTTAGCAGTGACACGAACCGACACCAAACAAACATTAGCAAATGAGCCTGGACGAATTCCTCATTCCTGGACTAAGGCAGAAGGCACCTCAAAGAGGAGGGACATGGGCAGGTTGCAAGGCAGATGTGGAGGGCATCGACTTGCATGTCTGAACTTTGGCTTTTCCAGTGCTGATGGCTGGTAGGAGAAGGGAATGCAGCTCTGGAATGCAGCTCCAGCAGAGCCACTATTACCCCTTTTCCATGCAGTTAGGTGTGCTCTGGTAGGAGCTGTGGTGTGCAGAGATCCAAGTGCAATGGGAGCAGTGCCTGGTGCTGTGGGGTTGGTTGTCTTTCCAAGGCATTTCTGCCAAAGCACAAATGGGTGCTGCTCCCTGCAGGCAGCAAATTCAGACCAATGTGTGTCAGCTTTGGGACTGCTGACTTCTCTTTGAGGAAGGAGGACACCACTGCTTCTTCAAAAACAACAAAAAGCTTTCATAAATAACACATAACAGGTGTCACTGGTTTTGCTTCTTGGAGAAGGGCTGAAGATACTCCTAGTGCTCTGTTAAAAGCATAATTCCTGAGTTGTTTAAAGAGAACTGTAAGGGCATAAGCAGGGCCATCCAGTTGAAGGGAAAGAACGTGTGATATTTCCAGAAACCCTCTATTGATATAGCCATCCATGGGTTTTTCAGGAATTTAATTTGTTAGCTGCCTGGGATCTTGGATTTATTTCTGATGTGGTATCTTGAGTTCCTATGTTCATTATTCGTGTTGTAGATGCAACAGTGTGCTACCATCATGTAAAGTAGCAGTGGGGGAAGGTTAAAGTTGTGATAAACTACTTATGGGAAATTATGCAGATATAAGCCTAATTTTTTTTCCTAATATTTTTTCTGTAGCTGTCATTTCAAGGTTTAAACCTGGTATCATGTAGAAGTGGGAAGGAGAGAAAATACTTCCAATTTCTGCTGAAAGAGGTGATAGTAAGACATCAGCTGTGGGCTGTCATCTCTTGCCAGCACACAGCTTTGTTCTGAGCTGCACTCTGGAAGCTGCATCACCAATTATTAGTACCTTCCCTCTGCTGGCAGTAGATTTCCAGATGAAATGAGGTGTCATGTGTTGGATTCAGTGAGATTGTTTTTGTTCAATTCAGAGGTCTCTTCCAGCCTGTCACCAATCCCTGAGGCTGTGGGGGTGATGTGCCCCACACAGGAGGATACACTGGAGCAGACTTGCTCCTTCAGCTGGGCACTTCAGTTCTTTTCAGAGAGAGATGGTTAAAAATAATCCAGTAACCACTAGAGAGAATAGAAGCTTTGCTAAGCTTCATTCTTATGTTGTTGGTATGATTTAATTCTTTAAAGTTCTGGCAACTTTCTTTCAACCGGCCTTTGATTCAATGAAACCTTTTTCTCCTCCTCCTCCCCAAAGCTCTGTCAGGATGGCTTTTGTTTTACTTGTAAGAAAGTAGTCTAATGTGACCTGACAGGGTCTTCATATTTTTTCCTAAAAGTGGTTTGTGTTTGGCCTTACATGGCTCTTTTTCAGAAGAGTAGCTTATGCTTAATAATTCTGCTGCCTTGAAGAGTGAAGTTGAGACCTGGACATAAGCCAGTTGTTCCCAGTAGTTTTGGATTACTTAGATACCCTGGTTCCCCTCTGGAAAGCAGGCAATTCCCATCTGGCAAAGGAATGAGGAGGATGGGAGTAATAAATGTATGATACTGATGCTTTGCTCCTCCCTTTCCTGCAGCTTTATTATCTTGTCAGTGTCTCAGGGTTTATAAATCCTCTACTGGCATTTCAGAGATGTGAAAAGGAGGAAAATGCAAACTGTTTATCTTTTTTTTTTTTTTAGTTGAAGACTGAATCTCAGTATCTCAGTGCCTGTATGAAGAGTTGGGGTGAATATTAAAGTTTAAGGGGAAAACAAGGTGATTTTCTCTCTTGGGTAACCTGGCACAGAAAGGTGTGTTTTGGCTGAAACAAAAATGTAGCCGATATCAAAGATTTGCTTGGTTCAGGTGCACTTTCTGCATTTACAGTTGAACTGCCCTTCAGAAAAGATCATCTGTGAGTAACTGTCTTGGCTGCAGTGGGAAACTTGTATTTGCAGTGATCATCTTCAAACAGTTTAATGTACTCTTGTCCTCACTCCAAACACCTCCAGCTGCTGTGTTCACTCTGTTCATCTGTGGGCAGATGAACACAGAGCAAGCACTGAGGCAAAAGCTGCTGGTTTTATGTGGGAAGGAAGATGTCTTCTCCAAACGAAGAGTTCAGAATCAGGTTAGCATAAAAATTCATAAATAGCTGCAATAATCCACCCACAGGAAATGGCTTTATATGCTTCCCCAAGCTAATCTTGCATTGAAGCTGGGAGAAAACAACACAGTGAAATGGAGAAGACTTGATAAATCTGTAAAATAATCCAAAGCCTGAATTGAAGGACAATCTATCTTATGTGAGATTAAAGGATTATTTCACTCCAGAAAAGATTGCAGGCAGAGGGAGGGAGAAGAATTTTTCTAATTATTTTTTTTAGCACAAAAAAAAACTTGGACACAAGTGAGTTGCTTTTTAATTAAAGCTGAAAATGTTTGTGTGTCTAGTGCTTAATAATGAAAGCGAGTAAAATCAAGTTTTTTTTCCTTTTTTGAGATGTGGTCTCAAGCCTGTGTTGGTGGGGAGGGATGAATGTGGCCTCTCTTTTGAGAGGCACTGAATGTAAATTAAGCAACTGGTTTAATACAATATATGCTTTTATGACTTCAAGTAGTTACAAATCACGAAGAAATATTTGGCAGTGGGGGAATCATGTCCCAAGTGCTTCTACCTTTGCTGTGCACAAATATCTTGGTTTCTGTGTTGCTCTCAAGACCTGAACACCCACGGACTACTGATGGACCCAATATACAGGAGAGAAACTGCAAGTAATTTTTATTCCAAGAGAAATGGCTTGAAATCTGAAACACTAATAAAAAAGTTCTCATCTGAAAAATCTGTGGAGTGTCAGATGAGCTTGGTTTTTAAATATGAATTTAAAGGACATAGAGGCTATTTCTTATGAGTCAGACCCATCTCTTAGAGATTCAGTAGCTTTGATCTCTCACTCAAAACAAATTAAGTACCCTGGTTGTTGCCAGTCCTCTGTGTCATTGAGCAGAGCTACTTTCTTTTTTCCTGAAATTTACTTCCAAAATATGCTTGTTATAAAATCTTGATGCAAATACATTTTTCTTCTTTCTAAGATTGCTTAAATTAAATGCACTCCGAGGGGTATTGCTGTGTTAGCAGGACACTGTCTGAAGGCTGGCTCTTCAGAAGTGCTGATCCTCTCCCAGGATGTTCACAGGACCTTCACCCTCCATTTTCCTTCAATGGGAAGGAATACTAAACACCTCCCACAATTTGTTTTCACAAGCAGACTTTGAAGATTAATATAAATTGTTGTTCATCTATTGGATACCAGCAGCTGAGTTCATTTAGGTGAGTGATTTGCATCCTCTCAGAGGCAAGGGATGGATATGGGAAGGCTTTGAAGTCTCTGTGGTTGGGGAAGACCTCTGGTCATTTGAGGTTCTAAGCTCTGTACTGTGCAGTTGCTGTCATGGTACATGCTTGGACATTTTGTTGTAGCTCATCCTGACTGGCTGTGTTTTATTCTGTGGTGAAACTGGGAGTCTCCTGACTCCTTTTGCTGTGCTGGCCCAGCCCCAGAGGTCTGGGAGCTCTGCACCAAGGAAGCTGCACAGAAGCCATCAGCCATTCCCTTCTAGAAACGTGCAGGATCTGATGTAAGTGCCATCAGTTTAGCTTTGGCTGATCAGCTGTCAAGACTAAAGCAACAGCAACGTGTGATGAAACATTTTTAGTTAGAGGGCTGTAAATGGAAAGACTTGGTTGCAAAGGGCTTGTGTGCCTTGTGTCTTCACCTTGTGTGGATGAAACTGGCAGAGCCCGTGGCTCATCTTTGTAGCTAGGATTGATTTAATACAAAGGACAACCTTTTCTGTGCCCCAGGGTCCCTTTGGTCACTGTGGTACTGGTACTGACCATGCTGCTTGCTCTGGCAAATACTGGGTGGTACTGGAATTTTCGGGTATGCTTGTGTGGTTTTCCTGCTGTACAAAGCACAGTGAGCACTGCAAGTGATCACTTGTTGCTGTGCTGAGTACCACAGGAGGAGATTTGTGCATTACACGAAAGTTGCTCCTATAATTTAGTGAAAGGGTTGGTAAACTGTAATTCAGGTATCTGCAGAAAGTGAGGTGGAAGGAGAGGTGGCAACTGAGAATGATGGAATGGTTTGGTTGGAAAGGACCTCAAAGTTCATCTAGTTCCAACCCTGCTGCCAGGTCAGGTTGTTCACAGCCCCATCCAGCCTGGCCTTGAACACTGCCAGGGATGGGGCAGCCACAGCTTCTCTGGACAACCTGGGCCAGGGCCTCACCACCCTCATTTTAATAATTAGGGGAGGGTAGCTGAGCAATACTGGTTTTGAGTTTTCTAACTAACCACTTCCTTCTTGTAGTGCTTTGGGCTGCTAAATAGAAAAAATTCTTTACTTTTCAAGTATCCTCAGTAGCAGATGTCTGAATGGTGGCTGAAGAGAGCTGGTGGGACTATGAGCTCTCATGCCCTGCACTAGAGCACAGACAAAGAGGTTGTTTAGCCACACGACTTCTTGAGCAGATCTCTGTGTGGGGATCCTGCTGAGGCCAGGCTAGTGCTGGCATTTGTCCTTCTGCAAGCATTGTCATGTGTTCCTGATCCATGTGACCCCACAGTGACCTTGGATGAATGTGCAAAACCTGTGCTGAGGGGTTTGTGGGATTTCCTGACTCAGAGCTGTACAGCAGCACTGACCACGATGTTCCTGTCGAGCCACTTGGGAGCTAAGTGTGTTGTAGGAACAATAATAAAAGTTTGTGGAATTTGAACCACGTTACAAAGTAAACCCAGGAAAATTCATGACATTGAATTAGAGCAAGGAATAGTGCTGAGTCTTCAGTCACTAACTCAGCCTGGTGTGAAATATTCTATGCAAATAGGCTTTGTGAGAATTCACCTTACAGTTTGCCTTCAAAGCCATGAGATGGTGAGGAGCTACAGACCTGATTTAAAATGTCTGGGGTAGCACATCTTGTTTTAGTCTGAGCCCATGAGGAGCTATCATTTCTGTTAGAAATCACCCCACATTTTATGTTAAACCAAAACCCACCTTAATTATTTATTTGATCTCTGAGGTTAAGGCTTTGACCACTGGAGTAAGGCTGGTCCTTGCAGGCATTCATTTGCTACATAAAGTGTGAATTGCTGTGAAAGCTTCATGCCTTGTTCTACTGTGAGATGAGAGTTATCTCCTCAGTCTAAACTGCCAGCTCTTGCTGAGAATGTTTTCAGAGCGTGCAGAACGCTGGTAGCTGGCTTGGGTGCCATCTCAAAGCTGATAAATTACAATTTGTATGTGCTTGGTAAGAGCAGGGATTTGCTCTGGGGGTCCCGAGTGCAGCTGCTGAGGTGGAGGGGCACTGGCAGCATGTTGGGGCAAAATCCAGTATGGGAGGAGAAGGAGAAGCTGTTCTTGCCAGACAGGTTCATGCTTGAACTCTTGCTGCATAAGTTCTCCCATGAGCCTTTCTAACTTGCAGCTGCAGTTTGGGGTTGTAAACTGTGGTTAGTGGCTGGAGTTAAGGTTTTTTTTCTCCTGTGAAAGGCAGGTAGGGCTACCCCAGTGCAAACCCTTCCCGTGGTAGTTTGTTTCACTGATTGCATTAGTTTAGAGAAAGGGCTCCCGAGCTTAATTTACCTGGGTGCCCCTTGGATGCTAAGGCAGCATTTTTATAATGCAGTTTACTTGTACTTCTTGGCCATGTTTGGGAATAAAGTGGGCTCTGAAGTTGCTGCTTTTAGGGAAAACCATAAGAAGTTACAGCAGGGCATCTTTGAAAACACACCAGCACTGGCCATGGTTGTTACCAGAGGGCAGAGCCCTTAAGCCTGCAACTCCGGGTCAAACTTGACAAGTGTCATTCTGTAAATCCATGGGCCATCTGTAGTCTTCAATGGACCTCTTAAAAACCATCAGTCGCTAAGTTCTTCCTTGTACCCACATAGTGGAGCGGAGAAACTGTGGGTACAGAAACTTACAAACTTCTGCATTTGTTGTGTGTACATTGTGGGTGAATTTTTCTTATAAATTGAAAGGAAAATACTGTCTTCATAAATTAACATGTCAGATAGGAAAGAAAAATCTGAAGAGACAGAAATAATGTTTTTTTCTTGAGCTGTTTGATATGTTAGTGCTCTGCAAAATCTTTTAGCATATGCTTAGAAAAACCAGTGGAGCAAACTTTTGAGGATCTTTTTAAGTAAAGCTAGAAAACTACTTCTGCCTCCTTTGAGATCAATGGAGGGAGGGATTTTCTGCTATGAATAAACAGGAATAGAAGTGCAAGTGTCCTATTTTTCCTGCACAGAGCCAAGAACACATCTGTGGTGCAGTCACGATGCAGGATCGTATCCCTTGTAGGTTCAGCCAAGCCGTTGTTACTTGATCCGAGGAGCTGCTGTGTCCATACTTTTTGGGGGGGTTCCCTGATTACTGGTGGTCAGCCAGGCAGTTCTCTGTCCCCTGTGCTATTACATGGCTAACTCAGAGCCCCTGTGACTGCACACTGGAAGGGCCCTGTGCTGCACCTTTGGCCTTGCAGAGTGTCCCTTAGCGGGGTGAGCTGAGCATTAGTGACTCCACCTTGCTGTGCCCTTGCCCCCCGCTCCAGGTTAAGTCCTGCTTTTGCTAATAGCAGCCATCTGGCTGGCTGCAGCTCTCCTGGCAGGGACTCCCTGGCTGCTCCAGAGGCTTGCTGGCCACCTCTGCTCCCTTGCTCTGGTCTCTGCTCTTCAGGTTTCCTTCGGTGCTGGTAGAACTGGTTTCTTTCAGCGTTCAATTAGCACCTGGTTCCCCTTATCTGTCCTCCTCAAAAGCCCCTCCAGGGCTGCTGCAGAAGCTTCAGCCCCGAGGCCAGGGCTTTTTAAACTGCCTCTGCTGCTTAATCAAACATGTTTAAGAGGGACTAAGGGAAAGATACCGTGATGAAAGCATCTTGGAACAGCATCCCAAATCACTGTTATTTGGGTTGAGGGAGTAAAAATAACATGGAGGAATAGGATAAAGGGCTTGTCATCAGGTAAGCAAGCGAGACTACTGGGTGCCTCAGTTTAGGTGTCCTGGGGGAGAATGGAAGTGAATATTCCCCCAAACTTAAAAAGTAAACAGGAGGCAACTTTTTCTTTCTCCATAGTTTCTCATTAATGTTTCCAAAGAGAGGAGCAGGTTTTTTCAATGCTGAGTTTGTGAAGATAAATGAAGACAAATGTTGCAGGAAGTGTTGGTAGAAGTGATTAAAGTTTTCTGTGAAAAATCCCTGTATTCTATTCTGGTGCCCATAGTAATGCTCAGTATATTACTGTAATGTCAGAAATGCTCCTTAAAAAATAAATAGCTTGGTCTTTTTTTCTTGTTTAAACCTAAGCTGTTATCCTTCTGCCAATTTGAGCCAGGACTTTAATAAATTATCCAGCATTTACTCCCTGGTGCGTAATGGAGACATGTACTGTATTCATGACACACCAGGAAGCCCAGGTCCTGCCACAGAGTGCAAACCTGGCTCTAGTGAATCCTCACTGAATCTGGCTAGCAGTGTTCTCCTCCTTGGCTTCGTTGCTGGTTTGTTATCTTTGAGAAGCCATAGCAAAAGCGTGCAGGAGGTGAATGGGTGCAGTTTCATTTGCCTCCTGAGAAGGACTTGCTTTATAAATAGCAATGTGGAAATATTGTAAAACTTTCAGCTGCTAATAAAGGAGCTTTTCTGTGCGAGTCACAATATAGCACTTATAGCAGCTGGGCAGTATTAGTGCTTTTCCCTTACCTTCCTAGGATGTCAGATGCCCTGTCTATTTATATTCATCATATATTCAAGTCTAAATGGACTGTAGTCATTGATTCCTACTTTGGACTTCCTGAATTTCATTTCTGACTGCTACTTTTCCACTTTTAGTTTCCAAAAAATACTTAGTGCAAGTTTTCTGCTTATACTTACATGCAATTTCCATTCCAATAAACATTTTCCTTACAGCTTTCTCACAAATTCAACACTTTGTGAAATCTGCTTTGCTTGTGTCTCATGGTGCTGTGTGTAACAGCTCTTAACTCCTATTGACGGGATCATGGTGGCAGTAAATCATGGAACAGAGGAACAACGAGTGATCTGGGCATTGCTTCTGGCAGGGCAGTGTGACTGGGACGTTAATTCAGCTGATTATCTTTCTAAAGGAAATTTGATGCAATGTTTCATTCTCCCTCTTTTTAATGGAGTGTTGAGTTACTAGTTCATTTTTTAAACAGAAGAGCCGGGATCCCTACTGGTTTTCATTCTCTGTCTGGTTGCTTGAAGGATAAGATCTTTGCTGTAAACCCCTGGTAGACATTCAGCCTGCTGTGTTCTGCCCTTGGTAGCTTTGTTCCTGGTCTCCAAGACAGTCACTAGGCAATGGCATGGTTGGATGTGAAAAAGATTAAGTCTTCTCTCCTTTGAATAGATGGGAGGGCTCCTGCTGGCTCTGGGGCACCTGGGATGTTACCTGCTGGCTCCACAATGTTTCTTCTGGTTCTCTGTGCACTGCAGTTCCTGTGCCTCAAAGGGATGGAAACAGAGGAGGAAAAAACTTAAATGTAGCTGGTGCTGTAGCCCACGGAATATTTGGGCAATGCAGGGTTTATTCTTTTAGGTGAAGCTTTCTACAGCTGCAGCAGTGCTCTTCAGCCTTGTCACAGGTCAGAAATAAGAAATAAATTAGAAATAAGCTTTGCTCTATGTTTAGGGAGGAAAAAAGGTGCATTATGATGCACTGGACAACCTCAAGCCCGTCCTGACTTCGTTGATGCAGAGTCTTGCAAGATGGCTTTGCCTTAGTGCCCGCTGTTGTTTTTACTATGTCTGTTTTCTCTTCTCCCCCACGACTTGTCTCATTCCCCAAATCATTTTACAGCAGACTTTTCTTAGTCTCAAGTGGCCTTAGCCAAGCTATTTCCTCTCTTTGTGCTTTCGTTTCCCCAGCTGTAAAATGGGGATAATGAGACCTGCTTGCTTTTGTCAGGCACTTAGAGATGTGCTTACGAAATGCGCTATTAAAAGGCTTTCTATGTATAACTGCTATACAAACAGCGGTTGTCCAAGTTTATTTGAATTACTTTATTAAAGTCCAAGGTTCTGAACATCCTTTGTTTTTAGCAGAGGATGTTATTTATGCAGTAAAAATGCCCAAAATGTGAAGCTATTGATCGTTGCTGATAAGTTTATGGATATTAAAGCATTAAATCATCACCACCCATTATCAGCCATTCTGGTGTCTCTGGAAGCTGAAAGTGGTTGTGCATAGCTGGGGCCCTTGATTATCTTGGAGTGATCAATAAAAGGTTTTCAGCAGAAGCTTTTATTGCCACGTGGTTTAAGTGTTCTTCCTGTGCATCCTGTACATGATGACTTCAGCTCCAGAAGAAAGAGAACAATTCTTTGCAGGGTAACTGGATTACACAAAGAAATGGAGGCATTATGTTGAGGTGGATATTGCCACTTGGAGGTTTTCCCCTCCATCTGCTGCATTGTCTTAGGATGGGAAGGTTTTCTTGCCTGTCATGGTGCTTGTCCAACAAGTTTTGAATTTTTTAATTACAGCAGATCCACAGTGTTCAGGGAGGGGAGGAAACAGTTGGAAGCAAAGAGGTAAATTCAGAGCCATAACTGAGCAAAATTATTTAAAATCTGTGTGTCTCATTAGCAGGAGCGTGTCTGGTGGCTCTCCAGTGTCTGGTGCCTCATGAACCTGTCCAGGAAGGGAAATGCAGAGCCCAGTCTGAAAGCACCAGTGCTGAAATGGGTGCTTGGTGTTGTCTGCTGCAGGAGAGCTTTGTGCCCACCATCTTCTACAGCTCCCCTCTGAAGTCATGTGGGGCTCTGCCCTGCTAAAATGCTGCCACTGGAGTTCCAGCCTTGAAATACTTCGAAATATTCCTGTGAATTTAGCATTTTGCTAGGCACTGAGAGTACAGTGTGCAGTGTGTCGTTGTGAGCAGCTCAACAGCAGCTTTCACTTTGTTTTGCAGACAGTTTCCATCCTGGAGCAGAGGCTGACGCTCACTGAAGACAAGCTGAAGGAATGCCTTGAGAATCAGCAGAAAATCATTCAGAACAAAACGAACTGATTTCCTGAGATCAGACAGGAGCTGAAGGCATTGGGAGGTTTGAGGTTGTTTGTGTTCCTAACAGACTGTGTGTGACTTGCTTTAACAATTTTGAGCACAATATATTTTTCAATTGGAGTGTATAGTTATTGTATCTGTAAATAGCTTTGTTACTTCACTAAAATAAAAGCAATATTTTATTCGTAAGTGTGGGTAACAATTGTGATCTCTTGTGCTTTCCAGAGGTACAGCAGCCAGTGTGTGCACTGAGTACTAACCAGGAAGGTCACATCTCTCCTACCTCTGGTCCTGCTAAGTTAGTTTTAAAGTGTGTAAGCAACTTGGAGTTGCCAGATGCCTGGCCCAGGCTGTATTAGGTTTGTTGCTGAGGTGTGCTGGCTGCAGGTGAGGAGCAAAGTGCTCTCAGCATATTTGGGCAGTGCTGTTTCACCTCTGACCTAGGACCATATCGAGCAGGTGAGGTCGTGTGCAACTGGCACCTGGAAGGGTTTGTCTCAGCCGAGTCCCACATGGCAAGTCTGACACAGCAGTTGAGCCCCTGGATGATATTTGTGCAGAGGTGATTAAATCTGACACATTTAGCCTGCTCCCATGTGCAGTATAGGAAAAACAAATGATTGAGGCTGGAACAGAGGCTCCAGTGTGTCAGATGCAGGGTGATCTCCAAGGGGATTTCGCTTCATTTTTGCTTCTTAAATTAAAGGCATGGCAAAGGGAGAGAGGAAGGCAACTAAGCAGTGGAATGTTTTCTCCATCATGGAACTCCCTCTTCTCGTACTGGACTGCCTTTAATTTTCAGTAATTTTGCAGATGTTTTCACAGTTGAGTAGCTCATCACTGGCACCCTCCTCCCCTCATCGCTCCTCCTGACGTTTTGGGGGCTTGAGCAGGTGTTCAGCATGTAGCTGCACAAGAATTTGGACTTCTGGGAGATCCTATCTCCAACACCTCTTCTGCTAACACATACTGGAGGTCTCCTTTCTTGCAATAAACTCTGAGCCACATTCCTGGAGAAATGAGCTGCAGGAACTTGAGCACCTCAGGGTTAATGTAACCCTCCTCAGCACTGTGTGTCTGACCTTTGCAGACAGGGAGGCTGCCTCAGTGGGACCCTTGGTGTGGTACCTTGTGCCCCCAGCACCTGCCAGCCTTGCACAGCTTCCAGGGCCTCCATCTCCACACGTGTTGGGGCACTCTGGATGCTTCCCTGAGGATGGGCTGCCATCCTTACTTCACAGGGGGTTTAGCTGGTTTTAAGGCCAGGCCGTGTGGGTTTGGCTTTGGGATGGATTTTGGTGTTGCACCTGTTCCTGTTGCAGGCTGTGTTGGCTGGGACAGCACCTCGGGGTGTTAATGCTCCTCATCCCACCTGGGGGGAGCTGCTTGTGTTTTCCTGCCAGCACTAAGAAGCTTCTGGTCTCCTTTCGTCCTGGTTCTTTGTACATCTCTAAGAACCCCTTGCTGGCATGATCTCAATATTTCATTCCTTCATTTGTGGGAGGCTGAGAGCTTTCTCATTTCCATGCTTGGTTGATGATGAGTTTCTCTCTGCTCTGCCACAGACTTTGTTTTCTGTTTCCAGGCTCTGAGTCTGATAAATCATTACTTTCCCTTAATGGAATCAATTCAGTGGTGATATTCTGTGCTCTTGCTCTAAGCTTTCAGTGGCTTTTTGCTGAGAGACTGACATCATTTTCATTGAAATGAGCTTGTGTGGTGATGCAGATGGGTGGGGAGGAGGGGACTCAAAGGTACTGTGGCCAATTTGCTGTTAGAAAAAGGCTGTTCCTGCCCTGATCTGCCACTGAAGTGATGACAAAAATCAGTTGCAAGAACCTAAACTTTCAGCTTGATCCTCAGTGTTGTGGACTGGCCTTTGGGATCAGGATGTGGAAGGGAGAATTTAAGCATTCCAACAGCAGTTTTTAAGCTCAGCTGGTCAGAGCATGGTGCTAATAATGCCAGGGTTGTGGATTTGATACCTGTATGGGCCATTCACTTAAGAGTTGCATTCAATGATCCTTGTGGGTCCCTTCCAACTCAGAATATTCTGTGATTTACTTTAAAAATAGCCTTTGCATCCTTTTAATGTGCGGTTTCTAATGTCTTAGAGACCACAGGAGCAATTTGTGTGTGGTATTTTAGACAGGATGGCAGTACAATTGACACATTTGATGTGTGCTTACAGGTGTCCTCGTTTGGGCATGTTTGATACAGATGCTTTTCCTTTTCAGAGGTTCTGAGTGAATCCATTTGAAGTGCTGAGGACAAGTGGGATATGTAGGGTGTTGTGTTTTAACCCCATTTGGCAGCTAATCCCTACACAGCCCCTCAGTCACTCACCCCAAATGGGATGGGGAAGAGAATGAGAAAAGTAAAAGTGAGAAAACTTGTGGGCTGAGATAAAGACAGTTGATCAGGTAAAGTAAAATGTGGAATTTGTTCACCACTTCCCATGGGCAGGCAGGTGTTCAGCCATCCCCAGGACAGCAGAGCTCTGTCACCTGTAGTGATGACTTGGGAAGACAAGTGCCATCACTCTGACTGTCCCCCCTTTCTCCTTCTTTCCCCAGCTTTACATGCTGAGCATGATGCCACATGGTCTGGGATATCCCTTGGGTCAGGCCAGCTCAGCTGTCCTTGTTGTTCCCTCCCAACTCCTTGTCCCCCAGCCTCCTCTCTTGGGGTGGGGTGAGATGCAGAAAAGGCCTTGACTCTGTAAGCACTGCTCAGCAACAACTAAAGCATCCCTGAATTATCAACTCTGTTACCAGCACAAATCTGAAACAGCCCCATAGGAGCTACTGGGAAAAAATTAACTCTATGCCAAACAAAAGCAGATCAGGAAAATAGCTTTTCTGGCCTTAACTTTTTGTTCCGTGTTGTTGTAGTGGCAGTCCAGGGTGGGTGGGTGTGGGGAGTCAGGAGGAGAGGGAATCTAACCACCTCTGTGTGATTTAGGTGGCAAGACAGGTAATCTGAAAAGATTCTGACAGTGTTATCTACCTTCTTTGTCCTAAATCTCAGCAACTTCATTTTCCCCTTTACAACCCTCTTACATGGAGTAGGACTTAAACTATACCAGCACTTCTGAAGGCTGGCTATTGCTTGAGAGGCAGGCAAGGCTTGGAAAATGCAAGATTTACATTTTAATCCTTGTGCTTAAAGATTGAGCAACAACCTCAAAAAAAAAAAAACAAATCTTGAGGAGCCCAAATCCTATTGCCTGTCTTGTCCTGAGGCTCCATGCTTTCTTTATCCACTAAGCACCACAGTTTTTGAAGGCTGAAGAGAGAGTAGCCTCTAGAGTGAGTTAAACCCACTTTTACTTTTACACTTGTGATCTTTTTTTTTATGTGGGCACATCTGCAGTGTCCCATTTGTGAAGCTGTTAACTCGGGGAGCAGTGGAGCAGCCAACTGAGGAGCAGCCTGTGGTTTGTCCTTGGGCTGACATGGCCTCTGCACTGCTTGAGGACAAATCCTGCCTTGAAAACCTGTTGTGGTGAGAGCTCTGTGCAGTTGGAGGCTATGAAGAGTTAAGGATTTTGTTTTGGATCTCCAAGGCAGGGTGGAAGCCAAGTTCTTAAAAAAGTAGTTTAATTTGTTGCCATTACATTTGCCAGACATATGACCTCACTAAACTTTCAGCAAGGGTTCTTTGTGCCGAGATTGGCCCCTGGGGAGCCCGGTGCTGCTGCAAATGGCTTTTTGGCTGCTGTGAGTATGGAGCATGTTAAACATAACCGTGATCTGTGAAAAAGTAAGAATCTTCAAGCACTGCCCACTTTCCTTCCTGTCTGGGAGCTGGAATTGGACAGATGCGACAGCAGAGCTCATTACTGAATAGGCAGAAACAGCAGAGCACTGTGGTGCTGACTCTCCTGGCCGGGAAGTGCAGTGGCCAGGAGCATCCTCTGCCCACAGGCTCGTCACTGGACATGAGTCCGCCAGCTAACTAGGAAATAAAATCCAGCTATGATCTAAGTAGCTGGGCTAAAACTAGCCAGCCTCGTGGTGCAAATCACTTATTATATAACCTCTTTAAAGAGCTGCTTTTGAACGAAATGTTTTTTGAAACACGAGTGAGTAGGAGGGGAGGGAAGCGAATCGTTTTACAAAGGTTTGTCACTCTGACGTGAGAGCAGGGCTGTGTTTCTTCTCTCGCTTTTAGAAAGGGTTGGTCTGCAAGTGCTTCTAAGTGGCAGGACCTGATCACCTGTAGTTTTGGAAAGGAAATAAGCTGGGAAAGAAGATTCTCTTACTGATACTCCTCTGCGTATTTGACCTGGATTTAGTGTGCTGTAGGAAGTTTTACGTGTGTCTCAGGGAAAGCTGGGATCTATTTGTAGCTCTGCAATAGAACTGTCACTGCTGGCAGACATCACTCTTCAGTCCCCCTGTTCTCCTTGTCAGGGGAGATGTCTATAAATTACTTCCTCTGTCGAGGTACAGGTTCCATGAAGGAAGAGCTTGTCAGAGATTTGAATGTGGGGTGTCAGAGAAGAGAGCAATGGGTTTCCAGGGCACAGGTCTCTGGCATCCTTTCCTTTCCCCCTGTCTCCTTGTAGCACAGCAGCCAGGGCTGCTGCTGAAGGGATGCTAAGAGCCTTTGTGCTGCACTGCACAAGTGGTGGCTGTCACCTCAGGTGGAGTTTGAAGTTATCTGGTATCACTTCTGAGCTAAGGTGGGGTACATGGTTAAACCAGCAAGCTGGGAGAGGCTGCTGTGGGGTTTGAGGTGGGGGATGAGCATCATGAACACCTGGGGATGTTCTGGCAGAGGGTCATTGTCTGCTTAGCTGCAGCTGAGACAGGCCAGGTGACCACTGCTCGAGGTCAGGAATTTGCCATCTGTAAGGAAGTCTTTCCCCAGTGACCACCTTTAGATTTCTTTATACTCACTCCAGCCCTTCCTCCCTGATAATGCAATACAGCTGGAAACGCACCATTCTGTTGTCACAAAAATGCTGGGCTTGAATCAGTGCCGTGACCCAGTGCCAAAAACCTGTCACCTCTGTTCTCCCTCGCTGTTTCTGCTCCCTGCAGGCACCTTCCATGCAGCTAATAACTCACTGCTGCCTTCCAGAGACCAGGCAAGCTGAGGATACAGTGGTGCTCTGCATGGCACAAGGATTTTTCTGCAAATCTCCAGTGGGGAATGCTACTGAGGCTGATCCTGCTTACTCCAAGAGCTTGTGGCTGCATGGAGCATGTGCCACTGGTGGTAGCTATTCTTGCACCTGGTGACTGAAGGGGTTAAGCCAAGCAGCTGCCTGGATGGAGCTCCTCTGCATGGCATCTCTTCCCTCTGGGGTGGCTGCTCTTGGCAATGATTCCCTCCTCACGTTTTCACAGCCAGAGCTGAGCTTTGGTGTGCAGATCTTCCAGCTGGAGGAAGGACTTCTGCCTGTTTAAGCTGAAATGAGCACTTGGAGTGTGCTGAGCACCACGAGATCCTGCTGGCAGCATGGTGTGGGCAGGGGCTGAGGGGGGTCATTGCTTTTCCCCTTGTGTGAATCCACTCTGCCACGTGTAGATGCTGTAACAGCCCCAAAGGCTGTGCCTGTCTCCTGTTACACTTGGTCCGTGTGGTGAAGCAGGCGCCTTGTGCTAACCAGGGTTAACTGAGATGGGTTTCATCCTGTGAAAGCCCAGGAATATCCTTTTCCTTTTGTTCTTCCAGGCTGTAGTTACTTCAAAAGACATTGTTCTTTTCATCCTGGGAGCAGTAGGTGCTGGTTTCTGTGTCAGAGTCTTCTGATGCAGGCCTGTGGCTGGAAAAGTTTCTCATTCCATGTTGGGTTCCCTAGGCCAGGAGCTTTTTCCAGGAGTTAGGGATGAAGATTTTGGCTTTTGGCACTTGTCCCTCATGGACGTCAGTCAGTAGAACGACTGAGTGCTCCTGGAATAAGAAAGACAGGCTTCAAGACTCCTGTTTGTGGAGCAACACCCCCAAGGTGACCTGTTTGAATATGGCCCTATCTGTGTGCTGTTAAGTTAATTAACAAATAACTCTAATGCCAGTTGATCTCCTGCTTAAAGATCAATGCTCGCCTGCTGGGCTATTTTTTTCTTTGTAGCTCCTGTTTGTTTCCCAAGGGAGAGATTATTTGACCTGTGTATTTGTGCGATGTGTTTCTTTCTTTTACTCTATTATTTATGAAATCAATAGATCTTAAGAAGGAACACTTACCACAAGGTGTCTGGAGCAAGGTGTGCTGAGGAGAAGGTGAAAACCTGCCCACTGGCATGGCCTTTCCCATCAGCCCAGCGTCTTTGCTGGAGAGAAGAGGAGCTCACCTGAGCACAAAGGGATGGATTGTCCATGAAAACACCTTGACAGAAGCCCAGGTGATGGGGGCAGAAGCAGAAATTCTTGCCTGAGTACCTGCAGGTCACACAGTGAAGCAGGGCCAGAAATAAGGGTGGTCCACGGGATTGGTGTTCTAAATTCGCCAGCCCAGGTGGGAGATGGGAGGCATGGTCCAGGCTCTGTGCTGCAGAGTATGCTCAAAATTCTTAGGATACCTTTAAGAGGGGCTGATGGTGGTGTTGAGCAGGCTCAGAGTGCTCTGGAGACATCACAGCTGTGGTGAGGGCAAGAAACAAAGCTGAGCAAGTTTCTGTGTCTGCTCCCTTTTCCCACCCTGGGATAGCAATGGGCCTGTTGGTTTCCCTGTTTCCCTGTGCTCCCTGCCCGTGGCTCAGCAGAGCATTTTGGAGGTTATGTTCTTTGCTGCAATTCCCCCACTCTGCCTCTCTTCACTGTGTGCTGCCTTCATTGCCAGCTCTCACAGGAGAAGTGAAGATGAAAGAGAGCAGAGATGATTATATTTAATGGCAATGAAAATTGGTGTGGTGATTGAGGGGCTGTTTTCCTTCATGCTCTCCCACCTACTGAAGTTGGGAGGGAGCTTTGAAATCTCACGTGCTCATCTGGCCAGCCCTGTGCTGGGCTCCACTGTGGCACCAGAGGGGAGGGGAAAGCCAGGTTGCATCCCTGTTACCTGGGTTTTCCAGCCTGGCCCCAGTAGGCAGGAAAGTAGATTCTTTTTGCCCCATCGGGTTGGCTCACCTGCCTTTTGGATGCGAATTCTTGCTAATTTACAAGTTGGGAAAGGAGCAGCAGAAAGCTAATGAAGGTCAGCTGAAGTCCTCTTTCCTTAATCCACCCCAGCAGTTCACAGTCTGGATCAAAGAGCTGCGGGATCAGCTGCCACTCATCCTGCAACAAGCTGCTCTGGCCCTGTCCTGGGAGCCCAGGCTTTGGGAGAAGTTGCTGGAGGTGGAGAGGTGCTGAAATGCCAAATGGTAAATCTCCAGCAGACACTGGAAAAGGCTTTCCCTGTCTTAAAGACTGACATGAAATGGGCCCTGTGGTATCTAAGGTGTTCAGAGAGCTCAAGGCTGAGTGAGTGACAAAGGCACTTTGACTCTGGCACCATGGTTGGAGCCAGTGTGTCTGTCTGTCTGTCTGCAGTGAGTGGCAAGGCAGTGCAGCCACCAAGCCCAGGAGCAAGTGCATGCTGTGGCCTTGGCAGACACCTCTTTAAAACCATGACTGTGACTCTTATCACAGAATTTATTTGATGTCCTGGGTCCCCTTCTTACCCTTCATCAGCTTCCCCCCACCCTGAACCAAACACTGCTCACTGCAAGCGTCTGCCCCCGGCCTCTGCAGCCAGAGTGCAGGATTTGGCACTGAACCAGCTTTATTCCTGATGTGAGGCATACTTACCTCTCCTGTGGCAACCTGTAACTTGCCTCTATCCTCCTGAAACGCTCCTGCCTGCACAGACCGGTGAGACTTTCCTTTCCTGCCCACCAGGGAGATGCTGGATCTGGCTCCACCTCCTCCCCAGGTATTTCTGCTTTCCCCAAGACATGAATCACCCCAGGGCTTTTGATGAGCTGGGGCTTTTGGAATGTGCAGAGCTACCCTGTGTTGGCCACTCCTCTTCTTAGGATCCCTCTGCCTTTTTCCTGCGAAGCAATCTTTGTTTTCATCCAGTGAGAAACTTCATGTGATTTAACTGTTTAATTAAGGTTTTTTCCTTTCTTGCTGTTGCTTACTCTTAAGCTGCATGGAAATTGTTCTTAAGAACATTTGCATCAGTTCATCTGAAGTCAGTTCCTTGGCAAACTTAGCAGTGCTGCTATAATCCATCCACATCTGTCTGCACCACTTTGACTAATAACTCCACTGAAATCCATGAGGTTAGTTAAAACGAGCCCCTGTGGCTAAACAAAAGGGGTTTTGGAAGGGATTTAACCCTTTGCCTTCCCAGTTGCACAGATTGAGTAGTGAAGTCCCAGCTGGCTGCCTGGGAGCTTTGCCTCACTGGAGGGAGATCAGGTACCTACATGAAGATTGCTCAGAGCTGGGGTTGGGGCCAGATGGCTCAGGAGGCCCCTTCCAAGGTTATCAGCTCTGATGAGGTGTCCAAATGCAAAACACATGAGTACAGAGACACAGCAGTGAAATTGTTCTTGACTCAACAGCATCTTTGCAATCATTTACAGGACTGTTGTGCTGGAGAGGCTCTAATGCCTCCTCTCCTCTCAGTCACAACACTGTTTTTCCTTTTTCCTAAGCCTTTTCTTTGCTTGAATTTTTATTCTGGCTGGATATAAAGCTGCCTTGTGGCCTTGCAGGATATGTTGCATGTTGTCCCTGCAGCTGGTGGTCAAATGGGTCCTGTCACACCTGAAAAACAGATGGGCTTGTGGTGCAAAGTGTGGAAGATGGTTTTTCCAGGAGGCTTTGTGTGGGGTTGTGTTTAATTTTGTGGTCTTTGTTCTCGTGCAGGGATGAAGTCCATCAGGTGCTATAGACTCTGGCTGAGAGTGATGACATGCCCTTGGAAACCTCTCATCAACCTCTAGCATGACAGCCAGGTAAAACCAGGAAAACATGTCAGGAATGCTAAGGAAAGCAATGGATGTGAAAATTTAAGAGGAAAAACATGGCTGCAGCCCCCTGAAAAGCTCAGCAGGGACTATGGGCCCACTCTGATTTTTGTTTGCTTTACTTTCCTGTAGCCTCTCAAGAAGCCTGGCCTGACTGAGAACTGTGTGCACTGTGTTTCTCATCACACCCTGGCAGTCACAGGCTTCTGCAGGCCCCACAGCTGAGCTCCTGGTTGGTGGGTTTTGCAAAGCACCTTTCAAAAGGATTTTAGGGCCAGTCCTGTGAGACAGCACAGGGCAGGAGGGAGAAACATGCACCACTTGTGCGTGAGTCAAACTACATCCGAAAGTCTGGGACAGTGCTGGAAATAGTCCTTTTCTCCAGCTGATAATCCTTCCTGGAGCCCCACCACATCCCTGCTGGAAGGTTTCTCTGTGCTCCCGTCTGATGGAAGCTGTCACACAGATGGGATGTCTCACAATCCCAGCACTGCACAGGCATCCTTGGGATCTTTGCTGGAGACCTGTGAGATAGGACAGGTCATGCTCCCACCACCCTTCATGGACAGGGATCCTGACTCACTGGAAGGTGGAGTGACTTGTTTCAGCCCGTGCCTGCAGGTGGTTGTGCTGTGACCTCCAGCTGGGCCATGGCGAGGCAGGTGTGGCTGAAGCTGGCTGGGTGCTGCTGGCAGTGGGAGTAGGGCATGGCTGGAGCATCCAGCTGTTCTGCCACTGTCTCAGCTGGCTTTTGCAGCCTGTGGGGAGCTCAGCTTTGCAGCTGCATTGGCTGAGCCAAGATCAGCACCTGTGTTTCTGTTTCTTTTGGCTGTCCTGTGGGACACTTGTGGCTTTGCCTGCTGGAAGGTGCCCCAGGTTTGGGTGCTGGATAGGGATGTGGTGTTGCAGTGAAAGTTTGGTTTGGCTCTGGACTCCCTGTCCCGAGCTGGAGCTGGTGAGTTGACTCTGGAAACCCTGAGAGGCCTTCTTCTCCATAGATAAGGGTAATATTTCTATGAAAGGGGTGGTGTGGAAGTCAAAGCTAAGTGGTACCAGAGGTACTGATGACAGAACTGCTGGTGTGGAAAGCTACGAGAAACCCCACTGTGGTGGTGTTCTCCCCTCTGTTGTTACAGTCCAGGAGGTGGAAATGTCAGTCAAAACAGAGGCTGCTGAGGGTGAACCAGTCTCTTTGGAGACTGCAGAACAGCATCCTAAAGACAGGTCCTCACAGTTGCCTGCATCCCTCACCAGTGTCTGTGCTTGGCTGAGGAAATAGCTCATGGCCGTGTTGAAATGTGTTTGGTTGGGTGACAGCCCAGGTGCAGGGCTCCGGGTGCTGTTTCATTTCCTGTGCATCTCACGGCTCATCTCTGGAGCTCTTTCTCAAGAGGCTTTCTTGTCTCCCACACCAAACCTCCTCCCCTGTTGACTCTTCACAGGCTGGTTTCTACACTTGGATTTTGTGTCTTACTTCTTCCTTTTTGTCTCCTGAGGGTTTTGTGCTGCTGTTAGGTTCGCTGGAGACCTCTGAGAAGGGAGGGATCCCTCTCTCCTTTTTTCTTCCCTGCAGACTGCATCTCTTGATAAAAGGCCTTTCTCCCTATTGTGTTGTGCTGAGTGACCAGGAGTGTGTCCCTGCTTCAAGTCCATTTTCCTGGCTCACCCTGAATATGTTCAGAATTTGCTAATAGGATTTGCAGTTCCTGACAACCGTATCTTCCCTCAAGCATCAGGTGTGTGGAACAGGCTATTGCCACCACTTGGAGACTGGTTTTCCTGGTGGAGGGCTTCAGGTGCAAATCCCAAACTTAAATTTCCCTTCCCAGCCTTTCAGCGCTCTCCCATTGCTATGACCAGCCAAGGCTGGTGGGAATCTGCCATTCCAAGCAGGATGCTGGGATGGGGGCAGGCAGCAAGGTCCTCTGCCATCAGTGCTGTGTGGCTCAGTGACTTGTACAGTGCAAGAGAAAGCATCTCCTGTTGTCCAGCAAGTGCCACACATGGTGTGTTCCTGATAATGTGCAGTGTGAAACCACCTCTCAAACCTGACCCACGGAGCTTGTGCAGATGAGATAAGCCTGCGCTGGATGGGATCTGCCCTGCTGGGTTGTGTTACACCTGCATTGCACAAAGTGGGTTGCTCAGGCAGTGTTACATCTTTCTCTAATGCGTTTGGGGTGACACCCGCACTTTCACCATTGCCCAGGGTGGCTCGGGGCACGAGGAGAGGCTCCTGCTGCTTAGGCTGGCTGCTGTGGAGTAGAAGGATTCCAGACAAAATCCACACAATTTGGGCATGCTCAACACTTCCCCTGACCCTGTGAGCTTGACCTGCCCCCAGGCCGCTCAGTTCCCCCCACCCCATTGCTGTGTGGGGCTGTGCAGCTGAAGGAAGCAGGAGAGGTCGGTGTCCTCCCCCAGCCACAGGGGAGGATTAGCTCCCTAAACCATGCCAAGACAATAAGCTGCACATCAAAGGCAGATGAGGTTGGCCAAGCTGTGTGCACTTCATCTGCCCTTCGTCACCCAGCTCTCCTTGGATCCTGCCTGGGGGTCCGTGGGTCATCCAGCGGTGTGGGAACAGTGCTTTGGTGGTCTCTGTGTGCAGATTGTGGGGACAGATTAGGTGCATGGGAGGCATAATCAGGAGATTATCATACCTTCTCTTATCTTAAATGCCATCTCTTATCTAAATGCCCTCAGTCGTGCCTTCTGCAACAAAAGCTTACAGGTCTGAGTAGAAATGAGTGTACCAGGTGATTGCTGTGGTGTGGCTGGGTGAGCAGCAGATGCCTGGCTGTGAAGGGAAGCTTGCAATAACTTGTCTTTGGTGCATGCTGCTTGTGGAAAGCCTCTGGGTTGGCTGACTTCAACTATTTGCTTCCCCTGGACCCCATGCTTTGGGTCTCTGTACTGCCCTAGAGAGTGAGGTTTCATGTTGTAGAGCTGAAAATGGCACTGAGAATATGGTGAATGAAGGGAAGGGAGTGTGGCCCTCCAGCTTCACCCCAGTTTTCTGCGCTGTTAGGAAACATTTAGCTGGTGTAAGCTCTTGTTGAAGGAGCTGGGTTTCACTGCAGCAAGGATGTCCTCGGTGCAGGGCAGATGTCTGCTATTCTCAAAGCCCATCCAGTGTTTCTGCACAAGCTCATTTTGTGTGGGCTGTTTCAGAGGTCTGACAGTTATTAAATCTTACAACCCAGGTCAATAAAACTCTTTCTTGGCCCCCAAGCTGAAGGAGCTGATGTCACTGGAAGCAGTGCTGAGTGTGCCATGGCTATGTACCCTCCATCAGGAACTGAGGTGGGTCTGGAAGAAATGCTGACTGCCTTTCTTGAGGTGCTAGAGAGCTGAGGTAGAGCTGACAGCTCTTGGGAATGTGTCATACCTGTTGCAGGTGTTGAGGAAGTGTTTGAAGTGCGTGCTACGCACAAAACTTTCGCTCTGCCCAGGACCCAGGTGGGTTGTGAGCCTGCCAGGGTACACAGTCGCTGGGCAAGGATGGACAAGTACCTTGGTGGAAATAGTTACACTACTGCATTCTCTGATTAGTTGTCTTTCCTAATTTCCCCCCCAATTTTGACACGTGTGGATAGAAAAACAACTGTGAATCTTTTCCCATAAAAAGTGCCTTTGTTTTCCAGCAGACTCCAGATCTGATCAAAATGTTTTGGGGTGGGGACTATTAATTGCCCTTAGCATAAACTCATTTTGCAATGCAGGTGTAAGGTGTAATGGCCACAGTCAATTATCAGGAACTTGGAGCTTCATTGCTCTTTTAGACGTAATTTTGATTTCTTTTCTCTGTTACATAGATGCTATAGAGGTTTCCATTTACTCAGAGTCATGTTGTGGAGGAGGAATCAAGCAGCAGTTTTCTGTCTTTCATTCACATTTGAGAGACCTCTGGGGTCTTTGAGGGGAAAAAAAATGACAATTTTTTTTTATGACAGAGAGAAAATTGATTGTCCTGTTTGAAATTGCTTGTTTCTTACTGCTTAGTTGTTTGTAGCCTTCCAAAGGACAAGTGGTTATTATTTTCTTGCTATTGTTGAAATATAATAGACTTCTCATGGGGTAGCATTGGGGAAAATTTTCTTTACCAAAGGTGAACATTTTGCAAGTCAGTTTAGCGCTTCAGTGGGCGTCATTCTGCAACATCAGCAAGATGGCACTTGCTGCCAGCCAGCATCTACTGACCTGCTGTGAGTGAAGCTGGGTGAAAGATTCGGGTGAACAGCAAATTTGCAGAAAAATGTCACTTCCTTTACCCTGAGCCCATCACAGATTTAGCCTGGTTTTGGTCAGGGCAGTGCTGGGTTTTTTGCTGCTCCTCTGTGCTCAAAGCATTCCCTTGGAACTGCATCCAGGTGCAACTTCCTCTTGCTTCCAGCAAGATCTGAATCCATTTTGCCCGGTTCCTAAATCATGCTCATCTTGTTTTATTCAGCATTTTCTCAGTCAAGTAAGAAGCTGCGCAGTTTGTCCTGTGTTGAAGCTTGTGAAGATGGGGAAAGTTAAACTCTTGAATGATCGAGGCATTAGGACATCAGAGCTAATTTCTAAGATGTCAGGAAGGAAAAGGCTCCCTAAATCACACACCCTGGTTTGGCCAGCTCTTGTGTGATGTTACCTGCTTGGCTAGTGACACCTGCACGCTTCCCCTCTGGCCTTGGATGACAAAATGACTCCTTAATGTTCATGGTGGCCCTTCACCACAAGCCTTGGAAAGCTGCTGTGACCCTTGGGTTGGTGAGGAAATCAGGGAGAATTCAGGGCCTTCTGTGCCCCTGGAAAATCCTTGCAAATCCTTGCCCTGGGCTGACCAGCAAGGGAAAAGTGACCAGATAAATTGGAGACCTCCAGAGCAGAGATGTCTCAGGCATAGCAGCTCTTCAGAGCAACAAACCAATTGAACTGGGCTCCCTTCCCTCTCCCACAGACCTGTTTAGACTCTCCAGGGAATAGACCTGAAGTCTAATCCCAGGGATCTGGGCTGGAGGACCTGGCACTGGGGACAAGTGCAGCGAGGATGTTGTCTCCTGTTCTGGGTGTTGAGATGTGATGATGCAGCCTTGTGTAGGTGTGAAATGTCAGCAGTGAATGTTTACCCAGGGTGCCTGACGTGACGTGCGAGGACCTGCCTGTCATCTGGACCATCTGTTTCTTGCTGTGGAGGTGTCTCTTGCCTTCCCTGGTGTCTTCCTCAGCCTGGTTCTTCTTTTTCCAGTCATGATCTCTACAGCAGGTGCTGCTCCCTGCCTCTTCCTGGTCTTCCATCCTAAGCCTGCTCTGTAGCCTTCTTCCCACCAGCATCCTGGTATTGGGTTTGGGTTTGGATTTTTGTGGTGGATTTGGTTCCATGAAGCAGTACCCCTTTTGTGAACTTGTTTTTCCTCATTTAAGTGGTTCTTACTGTCTCTCCCTCCCCTTGGCGTGGAAGAGACACACTCAGGCTCTGCCTGTCTGACTTGCACTTGCTCAAGCCCTGGGGACTGCAGAGCTTGTCCTGACGTGATCCTGCAGCAGTGGAGAATACCTGTAACACAGGAGAGAGAGCATTCATTCTGGAGTAACCAGGGAAATGGGCAATGCCTGCCTGACTGCGTTAGAGCCCTTATGGTGGATCTCCCAAAAGACTCTCCTCAGGAAAGAAGCCCCCCTGGTTGTTTCCCCTCCCTGTTCAGGGCTTGGCAGCACTGTAGGAGCATGTCCTTGTGCATCTGTGGGTAATTCTTACCCTGACCCCACAGCATTGGGTCCCCAGTGCAGGGAGAAGGGACCGTGTGCCCACTGCAGCCTCACGTCAACTGGGATGTAACTGTAGTCAGTTCTGCCTTGCTTCTGAGGCTGGGGACGGGATCATCCCTTTTTCTCCCAGCTCTGAGACAGGAGTTTTGTTCTGCTGTGGGGTGCCTTTCTTTAAGGGAAAAGGGGAAGACCCAGGAGGAACAATCCCAGAAAGATCCGGTGCTGTCATTTCACTCCCAGCCCTGTGTAGTGCCAGGCACTGTCTTCCCCAACCACCACCACAGCATTTGGGTGGGCACAGGGTGTCCTGTGCCTTGGCATCTCTCCTCTGGCCATGGCTGGTTCTTGCTTTGTGGTTTCTCCTCCCTGGGCAGGTGATGAATGAAGGAGAGCATTTCCCAGGACATCTCTCCCGAGTGAGCCTCTAGGGTGCTGTATTTATTTTGCAGGATTGATGCGTTGTGCACTTTTCTCCCTGGCTGATTCAAGCAAACACACACAAATAACACTGCTTTTATCTGCCCAGGTCCAGACCCTGCTCAAAGCCTCCTCTTGGTGTGACTCACTCCTGGGCAAGCCCTGGAGAAAATAGATGTGGTAACTGGGTTGCAGATCCCATCCTTTTCTCACGGCCCTGTGGTCAGCTGGCTGTGTCAGATGTGCTCCAGGTGGCTGACAGGAGAGCAAGGTGCTCTGAGCAGGAGCCTTGCATCAGCCAAGTGCCTTTTCCAGCCCCTCCTGCCTGCTCCAGCCCTCCCAGAGGGATCCTCCTGCTTGGCAAGGTACTCGGTCCCACAGCCAATATGGGACATTTTCTGTCAGCTGTGATACTTCGGCTCTGGTAGAGGTGTTGGTGTAAACTGGGTTCTTGATCCATTGAGTAATTCATATGAAGTAATTCATAAAAATGTGCACTGTCACTTTTGTTGATGTCCTGGCCTTTGCTGGTTGCTGCGATGGTAAATTTGGTTCGCTGACAAATTTTGTTGTTTTTACAGAATGCCTTTTTTTATCATCCTGTTTTCCTTTCTCCTGTTTTGCCTTTCTGTGTCCTCCTTTTTAATCCTTAAGTAAAACCTCATCATAAACTAAAATCCATATTTCAGGAAAAACAACACATAAAATTGAAGGGGGAAGCTGGAATCCAATTTGATGAATAATAAATAATCCTGGACTCGGAAAAGCCTCAGCTATTTTTCTCAAAGCAGCCAGTGCACTACTAGCTTGATTTGCTGCTATAAATATTGGCCAGGTTCTTTCAACCCTTGGGAAGGTAAATGAGAGGCTGTTGCCAGGTTTGGTTGGTATTGCAAGTCTGGGATGATGAAAGGGCCAGAGGAAGGGGCAGATGTGTAATTGTGAGCGGGGAGCTCAGCCGTGCGGGCTGGCAGCTCCGGGTGCAGCACAGAGCCATGTGCTTGATGTGGGCTCTCCCTTTGCCACGGCTCCTACCTGCCAACACCAGCCTGGGAGGTGGCTCACGCTGGCTCCAGCATGGCAGGATGCTGAAAGCCTTCCTGCCCACAGGAAGAGCTGAACCTCGGTGACGTGGCACTGGGTGCACCCCTGACATTCCCATGGCTGCTCGAGGCTGAGGGGTTTGGAGCTGATGCTCCCCACACAGCCCGGTATGATGGAGCAGTTGCACATCAGTGGGCAGGTTGGTGCTGTGATGCCTTTCCTTCCTTCCTTGGGCCTTAGGGGAGCATTTTTGCTTCCTCGAGTCCCACATGTGACAGCTGAAGCTTTGTCCTCTCTCTGTCTTCAGTGAATCAAGGTTTTATTCTGCTTTCCTTTGCAGTCTGCATCATCATGGGGCCATAGAATGGTTTGGGTTGGAATGGGCCTTAAAGATCATTGAGTTCCAACTCCTTGCCATGGGCAGGGACACGTTTCACTAGACCTTGCTCAAAGCCCCTGTGCAATCTGACCTTGAACATGGAGCCCTTTCTGCTTGACATGCTGGTCACTCCTAAACTCCAGAACTTGCCTGCCTCTCATCTTTCCATGCTTACAAAGCCCTTGCTGCTGTTCAGCTCCAGGACAGCTGTCCTTCATCCTGCTCCCCAGGGCAGGTTGCTGCAGGATTGAGTGTGGTCCCTCTTGGCACAGCCTGAGCCTTGGATTTGGACTTGTCCCCAGCCCTGCCCAGCACAGGACTTGAGCACAGACCTGGAGGAGGAGATAAGTACAGCCTTTGTGTGTCTGACTGGAAGCATCTCCTGTTTCCAGCAGCAATTGTGAGGGATGCCAGGAGGTTAGAAGAAGAATCAGGGGCATGTGTAGACCCATCCTTCCCTGGCAGGCAGCCCTTGGCAAGCCATGGCTTAAACTCTGCTTCCCCTGGCAAAGATGGTTTCCATCACGCTTAAGAGAGGATGGCTTCTCCAGGAATTTATAGCCTCTGTTATTATCACAACTTCAGCTTGTCCTCCAGGCTCTGTGGAAATATCCCCATCACCTAGGCTGCTGTGACTTTCCTGAGGGGCTGCACCTAGCAGGTTCAAGTCTGAGCAGGGTGCATCAGGCTGGGATATGTCCTGCTTGTCACTGCCAGGACTTTCTGTCTTCTTGTGGTGGCCCATGTCACACCTGCACAGGGCTGAGTTGACTTGCCAAACGACTGAAGAGACCAAGTCCTTGAGCGCAGTTACCTGAAGAACAAGAAACATTTGGAGATGTTTTTCCCTCAAAAACTTTCCAGTGGAGCTAATGGGGCAGGTGTGTTGATAAGCACACTTTGTGTGACAAAGCAGAGCTGCACTGCTACCACCCTAAGTGTCAAGTGGTCTCCAGTGGTCCCTGGTGTACTTGCCATTGGTGCTACCCCGAGGTTCCTGGTCTGAGGGGTTTTACTGCTGTTGGTTGGGGGATTTTTTAGCAAGTTGGCCAAGGGGGATTCTCCAGCAGCACTGCCTCAAGGATCCTGGCTGTGGTCCCTGCCTGTGGTCCCTGCCTGTGCCTGGCCATGCTGCAGTCAGGCCCAGTAGCATCGTGTCCATTTCCATGGCAACAGCACGTGTGTGACCATAATAAAGTCAGATTACAGCTCCTTCCCTGTGTGTGTGGGCAGGAAAGGAGTTTTCTGAGGTAAGAGCTCAAATGACTTGCAAAGGAGCATTTTGGCTGGGTAAAGGCAGACTTTCCAGTGGCTAGGGAGGCTGTTTGTGCAATGCTGGAAATGCTAATAAAGATTGAGTGAATTTTCTGGGATGTTTTTTTGCTCTGCCAAGCAGATTTCATGCACACATGTAGTAGGAGCTAAATTTAAAGGGTGATTGTCCAGAAAGGGCTACAGCACAGGTTTCTGAAATCTGCTTGTCCCACAGGGTGGTAACATGGGCTGTGTATTTTGTCAGAAGTGGCTTTAACGCTGTGGGATCCAGTCTCAGCTTGGAGCCTGGTGCTGGGATTGCTGTTTGTCGTGGGCTGAATGCCAGCAGCCAGGCTGTGGGGAGAGCTCACACACAGCCCCTGAATTTAATCTCTTAAGAGCAGGAGCTGGGCAGGACTGTCTTAGCTTGGCCAGTGATGAAGATGATCTCCTCTGGAGATGTGGTGTGGTCCGAAGGGGTCCATGGGGTACCTCTGGAAGTCTCTTCCAAATGAGGCCATGACAGGACTGTTGGTAGGTTGCTGGTGTTGGTTGATGTTGTTGGGGCTGTTGGTTGGTTGCTCTCCAGCATTGTCAGCTCAGTGGCTGGGTTTGCAGGGATCTGAAATGATGTGAGTCCTTTGACCCCAGCACGGCAGTTCCAGCACCTGGGTTAAAAAAGCAGGAACCCTTTTAATGTGGTCAGACCTGGCTTTCCTTGTCCAGTTCAACTGCAACTAGTAAAGTGACATTCCTGGGGGGGCTTAGGAGAAGAATTTCTACTTCAGTACCTAACCATACACAAGACCAACAGGATTTAGGCACCACGTGGGTTTTGGAGGACCAGGCACCTGAGCTGTGCTGAAGTGGGAGTGGGAATGCTGGTGTGGGAAGGACACCAAGGAAGCTTGCTGCATTCTGAGAATGCCAGATGTATCTCAGTGAGGTTTCTGTGGTGTCTCCTCGCTCAGTCTCATGGGGTAACATCAAAGGAGGCTGCCAGGGGAAACAAATAGAGACCAAGGTAATACCTCATCACAGGAGAGCCTTGAAAGCCCTGGCTGAGGCAAACCTGCCTGATTGGCTCCAATCAGGCTGGGAAAGCTGGCTCTTCCCGCACAGAGCGGGGCTGTGCTGGCCCTTCCCTGGGCTGTGTGACAACTGTGCATGGATGGGACTGTTGGACACTGCCCAGGTGGCTGCTTACGACAGGAATTAGAGCAGTGCAGGGGCGGGTATTGCAGCCTGAGGAAACTCCCAGAAGGTTCTAGGGAAGGGTTTGGTTGTGGGTTAAAAAAGGTCAGGCCCCAGGTATTGTCAAACGTCACAGAGGTTCAGGACCACAAACATCCTGTGGTTTTGTGTTTCCCCTTCCCGTCCCTGCCGCCACCTCTGCTGTGTCCCCTGAGATGTGGCTGTGAGCTGAGTGTGTGTTTTGGAGGTGGCACCCGGGTAGCACCCACTGACTCACCCAGTGGGTGTGAAAACCAGGGGCTGGCTTTAGCACCAGCCCTGCCAGAGGGATCTCAGCAGTTTCGAAGCATCCTCGCTGCTCAGCCCAGCTTGGCTCGATTTCAGCAGCCTTTTGCTTGAGCACCAAATTCCTCCTCGGGGAAGTGCAATATTCATGAAGGAGACACGTTAATTAGCAAGCCGTCTGCTCCCTGCTTTGGCATGTGAGTAGGTGGTGTTACCTCTGGAATTAGGTTGAAATCCGTTTGGTATTTAGGTGCATTTGATTTGCAAGAGCTTGTAGGCCCCTTAAAGAGCACCTCTAAAGCACGTTGAGCTACACACAACCTTCATGTGATATGTTTTCTTTCTGTCACTCTGGGACATGCAAGGACACCTCATTCCCAAGCTGGTGTCCCTTGGCCATCTGAGCAAACTGCGGGCAGCTGACTGCCAGCATTCAGGACAGATCCAGCCATTCCTGAGTGCATCTTCTCTTGCTGGCAGAGCAGCCATCAACATATCCATGATTATCTTGGACTTGGTCATGGAAGTTGCTCAGGGGAAGCTTATTCTCAAACTGCACTGTGTTTGGAAGTCAAATGAGCAAACCCCAGCTATGCAGCTTCACAGCAGCTGCGTGTGGCTTTGCTGCTGCCCCCAGCCTGGAGAAATGTTACTGTCTCTGGTGGGGAGTTCTGAGCCCTGAAAGGGTTGCGTTGCAGCCTCTTATTGAACCCCAATGGCATGAAAGGGAACACAAAATGGTACAAACACCATCAAGCCCAATTAATTTCAAATCAATTCCTGGCTATTTCCACCACCATCACTGTTCCTGTGCTAGTATATTGTCTTCAAGTATCAGTAAGTTTTGGCAACTTCTCTTGGGCACGAGAAGCCAGAATCTCTGGAATCAAGCTTTTTTTTTTCCTGAATCTTTTTAAGGTATCTCCCTGTTCTGCTAAATTCTAGGAGTAAGAAGGTAGAAAGTGAAGATGCTAAAAAAGACTAAAACTCTTGCTTGTGTTGTAGTTGAGAAATGAAAGTTTCTTCCCATTTTTAAATGATTTTCAGTGGTTTCAATATTCTCTTCTTCTTTTGCTTTTTGTCATAGCAAAAAAAATGAGAAGAAAAAATGGAAGAAGTAATGAAAAGACCAAATGTTTTTAATTTTCTGGTTAATCTCTTAAGAACTTTAAAGAGAAAAGAAATGGTTCATGCTAGTTTTTGGAAGAAGGCAGAGAAATTCCAGTTTCTGCCTGTCATTTTTTCCCCCCACTTGAAATAATTCCTCCAGCCTTAAATTAAAACATTTGATTTGGAAACTGGGGCAGAAGGTGAGTGTTTGTGGGTGTGTTGGCAGGGGCATCCTGAGCAGAGAAAAGCTTTTGGAAGGGCAGGATGCAGCCCCAGCACTGCAGGGTGAGCTATACTGGGACTCTCTTTGGGTGAAACCATGGCGGGTGCTGCTGGGGTGGACGAGGAGGTGAAGACGCCAGCCCAGAAAATCTTTAAATACTTCCAACACAGGAGCTCAGCCCCCACTCCTGTTAATTTGGGAGCTACTCCCAGCTGCTCTCTCTGGCTCTGAGGGATGCCCCACTCCCGGGGTCAGCAGCCTGGGCACCCAGCACCCCTCAGGGCAGCTCCTTGCCCTCTGTGCCTGGGTGTTGTGCTGGACACCAAAGGGACTGGAGGAGAAACCCTCGCTGCAGTGAGGGTGCGTGCCTCCTTTCCTATTGCAACCCCTCTGGAAGATGTTCATCACTAATGCCTTGTTTCTCCCATTTCAGTGAAGGTTTCTACATCCACATGCATTCCTGCTCTGGACCACTCGAGTCTCTGCTCCAGGATCTTGTCCTTGGGGTAGACAGAGGCTTTGCTGAGCCCGTGGTTACCTGCAGCATGAGGGTGCTCCCAAGGCAGGTTCATGGAGACAGGCTGAGCTGGGTGAGTTGTTCCTGTCCTGCTTTTCCTGAGCCTTTTCCCACCAGTGTCACCCAGCTCACCGAACAGGAGTCCTGGGGAGTGCTGCTCCATGGCAGTTGCCTCGTTTGGGTGCACCCAGCCGCACTCTGTGAGCAGCCAAACTTCCCTTCTGGTGCCTCTGGAAGCAAATCCCGCAGCAGGGGACCGCTGTTGGGCTGCTTTGCCCAGCTGATGATGTCAGGGAGGAGAAGGCCTGTCGGGAGAGGATGACTTCACGGAGCCGCTCCGGGAATTGGTCACCCCTCCTCGCAGCGAGGGTGCTGGAAGGGAGCCCAGGAGAAGCACTGCCAATGATGTCTTCATCCTCACATCCAATGCAGGCAGTGTTTGCAAACGCTGAGGTGATGCCGTTGCGCGAGGGGCCAGCCAGGGATGATAATGCAGCTTTTGGTGCTGCCCAAAGCCCCAAGAGCCTCAAGGTGTGTTTTGGCTTGTGGGTCACAGTGGTGGGTTTGGCTGGCTCTGGAGGGAACTGGCTGTTTGGCTATAAACCCAGTTTGGCCATTACTGAGCCCTGCAGTCCTGTGAGGGGAGGATTTCCCCATTTACAGTCATGGTGATGTTCTCCAGCTGCACCTGAAGCACAAGGGGGGATCTCCTAATGCAGCACGACTTTCAAGGGCTGAATTGATCGCTGGTGAAAAAGCCCAAGCCTCAGCATGCTGTGAGATATCCCTGCATCCCACCATCACCTCAGAAACACTCCAGCCTGGTGCAAGGGCTGCATGTGGCCAGAGCCCATCCACTGTGTGTTGTCCAAGGAGGACCCTTTTTGCTTTTGCAAGAGTGAGAAACAGGTTCGTTGAAAAGATCTCCACTGGAGACCAAAAAAGCTTTTAAACGATCTGTTTTGTGTTGGGAAGGTGTAGAAATGCAGAATGGATGGTTCTTCTAAGCTGCCCCACATGAAACACCAAAGGATGGAAGCAATTAACGAATTAATTTCACTATCCCCGTTGAAGGGTGCTGGCCACAGCCCTGGGAAGTGGTTGATGGGGATGTGGAAGGCAGCTGCCTCCCTTTCTTTGATCCAAACCAGTGTGAGCACCTGTCCAGAAATGTGGGGTCATGCTGGCATCCTACAATGCCAGAGCCCAAAATGAGACATGGCTTCTCTTTGAAGTCAGGATCAATAATCTCTGAAAATAATATTAATTAGACAAAAGCAAAACAAAAAGCAGGAGCTACTCCTCTCGACTCCCCCAGTGGGAAGATACGGCAAAGCCTTTCTCGTGTTCTGGTTAGTGCTCAAAGAAGAGCAGGGAAGATTTCTAGCAGCCTATCTCCTTGGTAATGGGCCCATTTCAATCCTGTGGTTAATTACATTAAATAATTACAAGATTTAGCTCACTCACCCTGTGCCTTTTCACGCCCTGGGTGACCATGTGATGGCAAGTACCAGACGAAGCAGTGAGGGGAGGTGGACTCCATGCCCAGCCTCACACTCTGATCTGTGCCAGCCCCTCTCCCAGTGCTGGTGAGTTCAGAGGTGCCCAGGCTCACGCTGGCTGCACGTGGAGCATCTCGAGCAGGGGTGATGCAGAGGGAGCATCCAGAGCACTCGGGAAGCTCCAGGAAGCTCCAGGAAGCTCCGGTGCACGGGGCCAGGAGCTGTTCCGTCTTGCTGTGTAATAACACTGCCACACCTGTGCAAATTTCCCCATAGCCTGGGGCTCGGGTGGAAACCTGTGGGATCATTAAATCAAGCTACTTAGGAGCTGCTTGAAGATGGAAGGTATGAAATCTGTGTATGAAATGGTGATTGTGTCTAGACCATCCCCTGAGCACCTGACCAGTGACTGGCTCTTGGCTGGTGCCCCTGAGGGACAGGCAGAGCTGGCTCGTGCAGAAAGCCCAGCTGAGCTTCTGCTCCATGTTGCAGAGTGTTTGGGACTTGCCTGGCAAGGCCAGGATGTTGCCTCTCATGAGGAGCCAGCCAGCAAGCTCAGGTGGTGCCTGTAAGGACAGGACCCAAGGGAGATCCAGGAAGAGGTGTGTGGATCTGGGATGCAGAGCTGGTCCTGCTTTGGGGAATGGTTCATGTCACTTTCAGAAAGGTTCTGCTTAACTTCTCTGCATTTGTGCTTCCTCCTTTCCCTGGACTGAGATCCCAAGGAATTGGGGAAGGAACCTGAGTGGGAGAAAAAGGCTTTTAGTTTGAAAGGCCTTGTGTGTTTGGGAGCTTCCTTAGTGCATTGCTGCACACACCCACAAGACAGCTCCAAGCAGCTCCCTGCCTATGTACATCCCCAGGGAATGCTGTGTTGCTCCCCCACCTTCCCTTCCCAGGGCATTAATTCCTGGGAGCTGGGGCTGTGCACTGAGGTCTGATAATGCAACAACTTTTCCTTTGGTGGTCAAGACTGCAGGGTAGCAAGCTGATTGCAGGGGAGACCCCACACCACATCTTCATTCTGCAGCTCCTCAGTGACATATCTTACCTCCGGGAAAGGGGGTGGATCAGAACATGGAAGCCACATTTTTCCCTTGGAGACTTGTGCAGAGCTGGAGCAGCTCCAAGCACAGCTCCCGGGCTTGCTGCCTGCTCCATGCCAAGCTGCAGTGGTACACGGGCTGGTGGGGATCCAGGTTTTGGCTGGAGGAGCAGCAGTTCTGGTATGAGCAGAGGAGATGCAGGCAGGTTGTTTTCCTCCTGTTTTACTGCACGTTGCCTTGCACACCTGTGCAGTGTGAGGGATGTTTCCCCTGCCTCTGCGTGTCACTGGGGAGGTCTGTAAATCCCTGTCCCCTCCATGGGGACAAATGCCAACGCTCGGTCAGCCAATGGCCTCCCCAGGTGACATTCAGCATGTGCTTCCCTGTGCTCTGACTGCCTCCCTGCAGTCTCAGCTCAGAAGCACCACTCAGGCTTTAGCATCTGCTCTCTTTAGCTTTGCAGCCCTGAAATGCGCATTGGCTTCATCACATGTTATGTGCTGCTGACTGTGGGATGTGCCCAAATACTGAGTAACTTCCCAAGCTGAGCCTAACTGCAACCAATGGGATCTAGGGCTGTTTCTTTCCACTTGGGTCATGGAGAGCATTTGGATAGATAATTAGAAGAGGTGCTGCCCTCCCCAAACTGCTGGTGGGAGAGGCAACAGCCAGGAGAGAACTGGGTTGAAGCTTTGCTTGAAGAAAGATAAAGTGGAATTCTACCGGAGATGTCACAGTGGGTCTGAAGCTACCTTAAGTATTTTGGAGAGGAACAAGACTGATGCTAGTCCCTATCAGAGGGGACATTCGGGAACCAAAACCCCAACTCTAGAGCTTGATTTTGGGTTCCTCTTTCTTACAGATGGGGCTCGGCACACGGGACCTGCCTCTCCCAACAGGATGAATACCATGCTGGATGTACTCCCCTTCCCAAAGCAGCCTCGGGCAGCTCCCATTAGATCACTTTAAATCCAGCCCTGCTTGACCTTTGTGTCCAGTTTAAACAGCATGACCGAATCCTTGCCCATGGGGAAGCCTTGTTTGATTGTGGAGGTAATAAGATGATTCGAACACAAGAGCTGATAGTTTCAAGTAACTGAAACTTAACCTCGCTGCATAAAGCGGCATTGTCCTGCCACAGAAATCCTCTGTCCGGGAGAGCACAGCTGCGGGGGAAATAAATGCTCTTCTTTTTTTCTTTTTCTTTCTCTTTTTGCTGTTTGTTTGTTTAAAACCCAGGGCCCTTGGGTTGGTTTGCAGAGCAGTGGTGGGATGTGGGTGCTGAGCTCTGCCCAGGGAGCTGGGGCTCCGTGAGTGACTGCGGGGTAAATTCTCTTTAATCCAGGGAATTAAACCCCAAGCAAAGCCATTGATGGTCATGGGTTTAGTTCAGATCCAGGCCAAATCCTGTCTCCATTGAAGTTAAATGGGAGCTTTAGCTGCTGGTTTCAGAGGGATCAGGGCTAGGACCTGCTGCCAGGTGTTGAGCACATCTGCCCTACTGACCTCAGCAGGATGGGCTGCCCTGCCCAGGGGTGGGATCTGGCTTCCTGGGTGCTGCAATGATCTCTGAGTACTTTGGGTGGCAGTGGGTGCTCCAGCTGTGCTTTGCCTCCCCTGTACAGGTCCTGACTCCAAAACAAGCCCACCTTGCTCCCTTTGAGCCATCACCAGGCAGCAGCTGCTGATTTGTCATTTGCCTTCTCAAAACCATCTCCTGATATGGAAACAGCTCATCGCTGCCTGTAACCAGGAGGAACACCAGCAGGAACACCAGACCCTGCCAGCATCTCTTTTGGACATCAAGGCAAGCGGGTCTGGGACAGCTTTATCTGGGGTAGAACATTACTACTGGTGTTGTACTACAACTGCTGCTTGCCTGCTGCTGCCGTGCCTTGAGGCCAGGAAAAGCACTCCCAAACAGGCTAATCTTCCAAGGTGTGTTATAAATGGAGTAAAAACCCAGGTATTTTTGAATACATGTATATGAGTGGTTGTTTTGGACAGAAGCTGCTGGTTCTGGGTGCTGGGAGCTGCGGGAGCAACCATCTCCATCAGTGCTGCATGTCCAGCTCAGGGCTGGAGAGACCTGGCTCAGGGCTGTGTTGCCCAGCACACGCTGCCATGTTGTTCTTCCAGCAGTTCAGACTGTGTGAAGGTAAGGGGCAGAGGGGTTATTTTGTTTGCTTCGTTTTATTTTTTAAAAAACTTCCTATATTTTTTTAATCCCTCACCCACACAAATCCATGGGGTGAACAAGCAGGGTCTTAGTCCAGCTGGTTTTGGGTGCACTTAGAAATCCCCACGGGGATTTTTTATCTGGCAGGGCTGGGATACTCTCTTCCTGGTCATAGCTAACATAAAAACATTTCTACTGATTAGTTGCGCTTATTTATTTGTCCAAACACACAGCAGCCCAAGCCTGTATTTGTGTGTGTACTCAAATGTCTTCCAAAAGCCACTCCTACCACCCCTGCAAAATAGTTGGAGGGTGACACAAGAGTGATAAACATCTGGCCATGGGAATGCTCTGGAGTGAATGAACAGGGAGTTGTGAATGGGGACCAGTGGCTGAAGTGGTGGTGACTTCACTCCACATGAAACCGAAATAACCCAGGCTTGGACACCCTCGTGTCCCAAGGGAGAGGCAGTGACCCTGAGCACCCAGCTCAGGAAAGTCCCTCGTTCAAGGAAGAGGCTTCAGTAGATGCTTTGTCCAAGGTTTTCTGCTGGCATGGATCAAGGCTGGATTTGTGCTCACACTGAAATCTGTGCTTAGCGTTGACTCACAGGGGGAAGCAGTGGTTTGTGATCTGTGGCAGGAATCAGCTGTCCTGTTCGTCAAAGCTCCCAGCTTGATGATGGGATATTTCTTGGGACAAGTAAGAAATTCTACTGATTGGGACTGAAATAATGTCACTTCATTGGTAGGACACTGGGAAAGGCCCAGAGACTGAGTCCATACCAACTGCTGGTTCACATGCTAGTGAAATCCTGCTGGTGTAAGTATGTTCCTAGACAAATGTGATTTTTAGTCTTTGCTCTAGGGAGTTAGCAAAGTTTTATTCTTTTTTATTATTTTTCAAACATCGCCTCTACAAGCTACTCACACTTCTCCAAGGAAATATCTTTGCCATTACTACTAAGTGGGTGCTTTTTAAAAACCTTAGAAAAATGGAGGCTTAAATGAAATCCAGAAAAAAATAAATCATCCAGTTCTGAAACCTTTTCAACCCTAAGTTATTTTCTCTGGTTTATGGGTGTCTTCCCCAGTCTCTTTTGGAATGCTTTGGGTTTTGCTTAAAAACATTGCAGTAATGGCAAATTGTTTTGACAGAAGATCCAGCCCTTTTTTTTTCTGCATGTCCTCAGCACAGAGGCAGCAACTATTAGAAGAAAACCCCAAATATTTTCCGCCTGACGTGCTTCTCATCTGCCACTGTTGTGGGCACTGGGAAATGCAGGAACACTCTGCCCAGCTGCTGGCAGTGCCCTGAACCTGCCACTTGCTCTTCTTTCCCAGGGCAGCAAAAACTGACCCTCCAAGCTCAACAGAAGTTTCATGGTCTAGATTTTTAGGCCCATACACGCCACAACCCACACTACAAAGAGCCCAGCTTGGCTCTGAGCCCTTGGAGGTGCTGATGGTGGGGGGCTCCACGGAGCACCTGGTCCTGCACCTTACATCTCTCCTAGCCCTCATCTGCAGGACTTTTGTGGCTCTCTCAGGAATTGCTGGTGCCCCAGCATCCCACCACTTTCTGACTTCAATCTCTGGCCCTTCTGTGCTTCCTTTCTTCTCTCTGCTGCCCGTAATTAGGGGTGGGATCTCAGACAACAGGAACAAGTAGGGGTGGGAATGGTGGTTGATGTGGCTCAGGCTGGCTAAGGAGGACCTCAGTGATGAACTCGGACAACAAGGACTAGGGGGGTGTGCTCTGGGGTGTGCTCTGGGGTGGCTGTGATCTCCCCAAAGGCCTCCCCTTCTTGAGTTGGGGTCCTTCAGCATGTACCAGACTCAGATCCCAAGAAGCTCCAAGCCATGTGTCACTTCTGCAAAGCCTTGGCCTGCTCATCTCCAGCCAGAGGTGCCCGATGAAGCTCCTGTTACCTTCCACAGTTGCCCAGAGCAGGGACCTGGCTCTGCTTGCATCTCCTTGGGCAGAGATATTTCCAGCTGCCAGCGTAACATCACTGCGCTCCTCCAGCACAGAGGCACAAGCAGGGAACCTGTCAAATCATAGGGGTTTATCTGCTTTGGCCCTTGAGAAATCTCTTTTTCTTCCTTCCTTTGGTGACCTGTGCCTTATTCCCAGCTGGTGAAGAGCTGGTTTATGATTCATGGCTGGAAAGAGAGGCTGAATTGGAGAGTTTTGGCAGGGGCCAGGCTGAAGGTGGGGTTTGAGCAAGGTACTGGCTGCAGGAGCTGTGAAGGCTCAAGCAGCCCCCCAGGAGCATCCCCAACTGCTCTCAAGCCACCTGCACCTCTCCTAGAGGCAACCCCTTGCTGGCATTGGGACTTCTCTGCATGTGCCTTGATCCTAGGAGGGCTTTTTTTCCCATAGGGAAGGCTGCATGGAAATAACCTGATGTGGGGATCTGCTCTTTGCACTGAGGGGGTTAAAGTCTGCTCCCTCCTTCGAGGCTGACCATGGAAAATACTGCTCATGCCAGGGACTATGCAGGACAGAAACGAGGGCTCCTAGGATACAATTATACAAATAATACAACTTGTTCCACGAGCGGCGGAAACCAGCAAAGCCTGGTTTCCGATGGGTTTGTGTTGTGGAGTAAAGGACGTGCAGGAGCTTTCACTGGCCAGTAAAAGCTAAACACACACCATCACCTTCTCATCTACCACCAAACTTCACAAAACTTACATTCCCATAATAACTGGGAGCCCCCGTACCATGTGGCTGAAAGTGTCCAAAAAGAAGGAGAGTCGAGGGGTGCAGGGGTGGTGTGGCTGTGTAAACCTTGTTACTGTAGAAAATCAGGTTGTAAAAATGAGGATGCAGGCAGACAAACTCTGGGCCAATTTAATGGTGTTTCCATCATTTTCTACCTCAAACTATGCATCCGCTTTGTGATAATGATAATTTTGTCAGAGCCAAAGGCACTCAAAGGCAGAGGTGTTAATGACAAAGTGTTGGATTGGGGTACTTTGGGCCCCCAAAGGGAGAGGTGTCATTTTGTTTGGCAGTCTGGCTTTTGGCCTTCAAACTGAAGAAACTTGTGTCCTGCTTCCCGTTTCAGCCCAGACTTGGCATTTTTGCCTTGATTGCCCCTGCATCTCGGACCTTGGGATATCTGGGAGTCAATGTGTGCTAAAAGCAGAGCTCTGCCCCTGTCCTCTGCACCAGGCCTGAGTGACCCCTGAGCTGTGCTGACACTGGGAAGATGCAGCTGTCACATGTCCAGCTTCTGGTGACCACATAAAGAAACCAGCCGCTTTGTTTTCTACTTTTTTTCTGCTGGGATCACGTCACATTTGATTTTTAGGAGACAATACACATGTGATGGAGATGTTCAGCAGATGCACGCTGGAGCCTCACAGGAGCCAGAACTTCATCTGTTTGTCACAAGCCCCTTCTTAGGAGCAGCACCAGCTCTTGTCACCCTTTGAGGGATAGAGGAGCAGTGGACATGAGGCAGGGGTTTCTAACTAAACCCAGCAAAGCTGTGCTTGATGATTTTCATCAGGATGTGGTGAAGGCTCCTTGGTGACGCAGTAGTGGGGAGGAGGGGGAGTTACTGTGTCATTCTCATGAGGGTGGCAGTGGGGCCACTGGTGTCCTATGGGTGAGTGGGGGCTGGGGGAGCCCCATTCTTGTTCCCACCGCCCTGGGTAGGAAACAGCTTGGTCCTTACCCTTCCCCAATCTCCTGAGCCAACCACTGGAGCTGTGACTCTGGTGTGCTCCTTGACAATTCATCTCTGGGTTTGAGGGATGAGCACAAAGCTGTGCCGGGCCAGGTGGGGTGGCAGGAGGCTGCTGTGTCTCCCCGGGAGCGCAGCCCGGAGCCGTGGCGTTGGCAGGAGGTGACACAGCTGAGGGGACTCGGTGCTGCCAGCGCACGAGACACCGCTGGGGCTCTCATTAACAGGGGAGGAGAGGGTCTCGAGGTAAACAGAGCAGGGCTGGCAGATGACTGCGCCATCTCTGCGCAACCTCGTCTCAGCCTATTTATATAAATCATGTGAAACCCAAATTAGAATTTTATCCATCTGCTGTGCTGTAAGTCGCTCTTCCACCAGCACAGCAAGCCAAGAAAATGCTCTTAACTCCGTAAGATCTGCCTCGAGTGTGAGAAAGTTTTGTACACAAGGCCCGTGGCTGGTGTGGGGGGTGCAATGCTGCAGCATCCTGCAGGACTGCAGGACAGGCTGCCACCAGGCCCTCCAGCAGACAGCAGTGTCTTGACATCAAAGGCGAGCCAGGAAGAGGTGTGGATGTTGAGTGAGAAGTCTCCAAGGCTCCTCACTGTGTGTGGGGGGACAAGGGCTCACCTCTGCCTCATGTGTGACACAACAACGGCTGAAAGCATGGAGCGAGACCATCTCTGCCTGACTCCTGTCCTGATGCTGAGGCCCAAACACTGGGGTGAAATTGCCATGGGTTGGCACAATGAGGAAGGCAGGGATATGCCCTCTGCTCTTTCCCATGTTTCCTACTTGTAACAAAGCTGTACTTTCAGCCTTTCCCTCGGGGAGGCTGTCACCCCTTTGCTGTGCAGATGCCCAGTGCTCTGCACAGGACAGCTCCTTCGAGGAGTTACACCCAGGCAACCCCAGCGTGGCCACAGCTCTGTGCCTGCCTTCATGTGTGGTCACTGAACCTGCCGCTCCTGTGGGAGCACACACTTGTGGGAGCATCCCAGAGCCACTCCTGTGGGAGCACACACTTGTGGGAGCATCCCAAGGCCACTCCTGTGGGAGCACACACTCTCAGGAGCATCCCAGAGCCACTCCTGTGGGAGCACACACTCTCAGGAGCATCCCAGGGCCGCTCCTGTGGGAGCACACACTTGTGGGAGCATCCCAGGGCCGCTCCTGTGGGAGCACACACTCTCAGGAGCATCCCAGAGCCACTCCTGTGGGAGCACACACTCTCAGGAGCATCCCAGGGCCGCTCCTGTGGGAGCACACACTCTCAGGAGCATCCCAGAGCCACTCCTGTGGGAGCACACACTCTCAGGAGCATCCCAGGGCCGCTCCTGTGGGAGCACACACTCTCAGGAGCATCCCAGAGCCACTCCTGTGGGAGCACACACTCTCAGGAGCATCCCAGGGCCGCTCCTGTGGGAGCACACACTCTCAGGAGCATCCCAGAGCCACTCCTGTGGGAGCACACACTCTCAGGAGCATCCCAGGGCCGCTCCTGTGGGAGCACACACTCTCAGGAGCATCCCAGAGCCACTCCTGTGGGAGCACACACTCTCAGGAGCATCCCAGGGCCGCTCCTGTGGGAGCACACACTCTCAGGAGCATCCCAGAGCCACTCCTGTGGGAGCACACACTCTCAGGAGCATCCCAGGGCCGCTCCTGTGGGAGCACACACTCTCAGGAGCATCCCAGAGCCACTCCTGTGGGAGCACACACTCTCAGGAGCATCCCAGGGCCGCTCCTGTGGGAGCACACACTTGTGGGAGCATCCCAGAGCCACTCCTGTGGGAGCACACACTCTCAGGACCATCCCAGAGCCACTCCTGTGGGAGCACACACTCTCAGGAGCATCCCAGGGCCGATGACTCGGCCGGCCGGACGCTGCCCTGGCAGCCAGCGCGGGGCTGGCCCCGCCACAGCACAGCAATTTCTAGGAAACTCGTCTGCCTCCTCACACGGGAGGTCCCTGATGGAGATGATGATTCACCAAGGGATCTTTCGACCTCTTTACCCGCCGCTGTTACGATCTGCCTTTCTTGGCATTTAGTGCTTTTCCTATCATTAAAAATATTAAAAATAAAACCTTTTTCTAAAAATTGTTATTATTATTTTCCCCTCACCAAACTGAAGATTTCAGTGAACAGTTTGGGGGTAAACAAGCAAAGATGACACTGTGGAGGAACAGTTGGTCAAGTTTGTGAGAGATGGAGCCAGATCTAAATATGGCACAGCCTCGCTGGTACGGAGCAGAAGGAAGGAGGCATATGTGTCTGAGCAGTTGGATTGCTGCACGCTCTGTTAGGTTTCCTTAACATCAAGTGCGTATCTTCCTCTTTTCTTTCCTTTTTAGCATAAAAAAAGGAGTAGAAGCTCACCAAAAATGTCTTTGGGTGGAAATAGGAAAGGGCTGCAAGGAGGTGATGGACCCTCTCCATCCCCACTGGTTCAGTTTACGGGTGGAGGCAGGTATGTCTGGATGAGATGCTCATCCACAAGGCCCAAACCAGGAGGCCACCCCCAAAATTTGGCCTGGCAAGGGCCTTTTTCCAGGTGACCTCCATGCTGCTTGGCACTGATGGAATGACTGCTTTGGGCCATGTATCCCACAGACTCCAAGGTGTGCCAGAGGGAGGAGGTCACTGGTGTTCATCTGGAGCTGCAGCACGCTGTCAGCCTCCCAGATGGGCCTCTGCACACCAGGAGCAAGAGGGACCAGGTGCTCTGGGCTGTGCCCTCAGCCTGGGTGTCTCCTCCAAAGTCCCAGACCACTTTGACAACAGAAAACCTGATTCCCTCTAGTAGCTGGTTCCTCCTCCACACACCCCACCGGTTGCATCAGCTTTTTGAGCCCCTTTGTTTGCTGACAAAAAGCGTGCAGAGAAATCAATGTCCCTGGAGTGTGTTCACTGCTGGAAAGAGCTGCACAAGGATTTCACTTTCCCTCTGTGGCTGACTGTGGAGACAACCAGAGGTCAGGCCATGCTGGGGAGACAGCCTGCTGCTGGATGCACACTGCCACTCCTCATGTGGCTCCTGCCTGTCCTGGTGGGCAACTCACAACCCCCTGGGCAGGTAGTTCAAGGACTGAACCTTTCTTGTGACCAAGATGCTCTTGCTGGGTTTTCCCACACCCAGGGAAAGGCAGGGAGCTGGAGAGGAGAAGCCAAAGGTGAGACTCTTGCAAGCAGCTTCAGTCAGGGCTATGCAGAACATGACCTCCACTAAAAAGTCAATATTTGCTGGCAAATAACATATTGTTTTCTTCTTGTTTAATTGCCTCAGTCTCCTTAACTGCATTTTAGATCAGAGACCCCAAAATCCTCAGCACAGGAGAAAGAGCTACAGAGAGAGAACGAAGCAAGGCAGGTTCCAGAGCACTGCTTGTGCTGCCTGGTGTGTCACACTGGCATTGGCTGCCTCAGAGCAGCACCTCAGCTCCTTCTCCTGCCCTCTGATGACTTGTGTGAAAATGACCCAGAAACAAAGGGCCCGGCCTGCTCCTGGAAGAGGAAAAGGCTGCTGGTGTTGCTTGAATGAAGGGGCTGAGGACAGTGCCTGACTGTCTGCATTCATATCCTGGGAAAGCAGTTGGAGATTGATCCTGGTTTGATCACCCACTGATGAGCTAATTTTCAGCACCAACCATGTGAGTATAAAAAGGATTAATCCTAAGTTTAAGAGCTTTAATCACATAAAAACACCATGGTCAAAGCGTTTGTGTAAGGAGATGTTTCAAATGCCCTTTTGTGAATGCAGAGGTTCATCTTATTTGGAGAGGTAGAAACAGGAATACTGAAACAATCCTCTGCCATGCAACACTGCTGCTTGTTTCACAATTTTGCTTAATTCATTTCTATGAACAGGCTCTTAATTCAGTTTAACTCAGTCTCTTTTCTCCCCCTGCTCCCCCTGCGCAATGCAATCCCATTTGTGTCTAGGTTACTGGCAACCAGTGTATCAAGCTCTAGCCAAGCATGTATTAAAATAAAGCTGCAATCTGCTGAAAAACAGGTTTTAAGATGGAAACAAATAATTAGAAACACACAAATTAGTGTCTGTCTGACAACAGGTTGAGCTCTGCACAGATTTAAACAAAGCTGTAATGGCAGGATGTGAGCGATTCAAACTGGAGGCAGTGGCTGAGTGTTGATTTTAATGGGTCAGCTGGGAAAGATGTGGGGAAGGAGCAAACCTGGTTGTTTTTGGCTGGGGCTGAGCACCCAGAATTATGAGATAAAAGAGAAACAGGTGGGGGCTTTGTGTAACTCAGGGCCTTTTAAGGACTGAGGCCTGGGATGAGCAGGAGCTTTGGCTGGTGTCAGACCGCAGCTGCTGCCTGGTCGTGCCCCTCTGCAGGTGCCTGCCCTGGTGTGTGTTTGCTGGGCAGTGGTGACACACCAGGGGCAGAGGTGTGGAAGCACTTTGTGTGGTTTTGTACCTTTGCTGTGGGCGTTTTTGTGCCTGCAAGCTCCAGCGGTGTGGCAATGCCCCGGGGCGAGGCAGAGAGCCCTGCCCGTGCCCCTCGGCCATGGACAGCAGGGCCTCTGGGGAGCTTCCCAGCAGCTGCTGAGAGCAATTCACTCAAATACTCTTTTTCTCTCATTCACACGAACACCTCACCGCTGGAATTGCGGTGTGCCCGGTCCTCTGCAAGCGTGTGAGCGAGCAAACCACTCCAGCGGCATGGATCGTTCTTCTGCACCCATTGTTATGGAAATCGCCTTAGAGACTGTTGCTCCAGCAAACATTTTTAGAAGCACGAGTGAGTTGCGCAACAGGAAGACTACTGGGGGGTGAGGAAAACCCCCCTCCAGGCTCTCAGCACGGCCCCTTCCTCCAGCGGCGCAGCGGAGCCCTGCTGGCTGTCCTGGTGGGATGGGATTTTGGGTGTTGCTTTGCCGGGTAAGGCAGGGAGAAAGTGCTTCTGGAGGAGAAGCCCCTTCTGCGTCAGTCTCCAAGGAAACCCTTGATGTTGCGTGGCTCAGCCTTTGTTGCACGCCTGGAGTTCGGGCAGTGGCTCACACATCCCAGACTTGTGCCTGAATCATACATCCACACTTTGATCTGCCAGTGGCGTTTTATGGGTGCAAAATTTAGGCAAATTGTGGGGTTTTCCTACCCCTAGATGCCACTTTATCTCAAAGAGACTCATGGTTGGATTTGGTGTGCAGGAGAAGTGAAACCAGCCCTATCTCTGTTCCGAATGCACATTCCTCACCGTTGAGTCTGGAAGGAGAAGCCTTCTAATGCTCCCACACCTCCCAGCTTCTCCAGAGCCAGCCTGGGAGCTGTGGTGGTTACAGGGAACCTTGGGCAGCAGGTGCTCCCAGGTCTGCTGCCACCAGCCTGGTGCAGTGCCTGGGCCAGGGCAGGTCACCCCGAGCTGGCTGCTTCTGCCCTCTGCCCACTGCCTGGTGACAAGCGGGAGGAGAGGAGGAGAGCAAGTCACTGCCCCAAAAGTTTCCAAACCCCCACAGGGAGAGCTGGCCACTCACAGGGACACTTTCACTGCTCACCTCCCATTTGTGCTGAAATGCCCAGCCCTGAGTTTTAATCAAAAAAATAATCTCTTCTTGTCTCGAATAACTACAAACAATTGCTTCTCTTGTGTTTGCTTATGCTCCTCATCAGTGCCTGCTGTGGAGCAGGAGCAGCTCTCCAGCCTGTGCCCAGGAGCTTCGAGCAGCCTCAGCTGATGGAAGGGAAAAGCACGGATCCAGTGACCTTTGTTTGCATAACTGCTGCCCACAGTCCCTGCCTGACATTTGAGGAGTGCTGTAAGTGCTGCAGGGGGCATGGGCATGGGGTACTGGGCAAAGCACACGAACCTCATCCTTGCTGGTAGAATATCAGGCTGAGCTGTGACCCTTCCTGTCCCTCTCTGGAAGTCCCAGTTGATTTTCATGGTGGTGTCTCACCAGGAACCAAGAACAGGACACTTCCTCCAGCTCCTTGCTGGCCAGGCAGAGGGACTGACCACAGTTTGTCCATTCCCAGGGCTGTTTTACTGCCCACAGCAATGGAGCTGGAGCAGGGTGGGATGTTTGGCGCTGTGGGATGTTGTGTTGCTCACAGCCAGTGCCACAGGATAGGAGCAGAGGGAGCTGATAGGCTGGATCTGGGAGGGGACCTTGTCATCCCAGAGGAGATGCTGGCAATCATGAGGTGGTGGCAGGATACCACTGACCAGCCTGGCTGTTAAACACTGACCTGTCAGGTCCCCAGCTTCAGCCTGGCTGCTCCTTGGCATCCCCCCAGCACTGCCTGGGCTGGGGAAGGACAACTCCATCCCATCCCATGCCTGCCTCCTTTGGCTTTTCCAAGCTGGCTGGCCTTAATGTCTCCAGGCACTTCCTGCAGGACCACAGTCAGAGCCACTGAACACCCTGACCCTTATCCTGGTAAATTGTCCAGCTTTGCAGTACAGATGAAAGGGTATTTTTCTCCCTGAACCTGGCAAACTCTTTATCCCAAGGGTCCTTGGTGTTGCTGACCCCCAAAGCTCAACCCTCAAAAGTCAGAAGCACAAGATTAGCATAAGCCCCCAACTTTCTTTGGATAAAGAAAATTTGGGGGGAGGATGAGAAAGGATAATTCTTTGGATTTTACATTCTGAGCCACTTGTGCTTATTTTACCTCCCTTGGTACTTTATCTGCTGCACTTGTGCTGACTGGAAGCTCCCTTTTATTTTGTATTGTTTGCTTTTAATGCGAAAACTGAGCTTTTTAGGGCAAGTAGCTGAAGCTTGGCCACAGGAACTGAGCCCTGGGCCGTGCCTGACTGTGAAAGTCAGATGCCTTTGCTGGACATCTGGCTGCTTTAGTGCCAGATAGCAGGGAAGAGCATTTTAATATTTATCCTGAGCTAAAAAAACAAGTAGAATGGAGAAAAATATACAAAGTAGGCCATGAAAACAGGGTTTGTGAACATCTGAGATCCGCTCCTAATTAATAGCAGTTCCCATCCCAGAAATCATACCATTCAGCAAAAGTTAATCATCTTTGCTCATACATACAATACACTTCAAGAGAGAATGAGTCACCCTCATTGAAATGTCTGATGTTATGAAATCCAGTGTGACTGATGTAACAGACCCAGCTAAGCTCTCCAAATTGGCCGGCAGCACCACGGCGAAGCCGCCTGTGTGTGAGTTGACTTCATTGAGTTTTGCTTGTTTGCACCCAGGATGGATTTTCCCTTTAGTTCTGGAACAGACTCGCAGCAAAGGGCCCAGGAAGGATGTGGGAGGGCAGGGGAGTGTGGCAGGAGGGGTTGGCATCACCAAGCCCCCATGGTCCTCACCTCCCAGCATGAAGCTGCTTGTCCCCACCCCTGGGAGCCCACAAAGCTGCTCTTCACAGCAGCCCCAATCCTGCAATTATTTGGGCACCCACATAATTCACAGCTCTTTGGGGTGTCTGGGACCAGCACCTCCATCACACCACTCTGCATGTTTAACCATTCGCAGGCCTGGGGATTTATTCTTCCCTGCTTGGCTGAGAGAGAAATGTAGGTTGAATTCAGCATTAAGATTCTGCCTTGATATCAGCTGTTCCCTTTTAAATTAAATATTATTACCTGCAAACATTTCCTTTTAGCACTGGGAGCCGTTTGCTTGGTGTACTTTGTTTAAATGTCACCATATGAATTACTGAAAGTAATTTAAATATTTAAAGACATATACTGCAAGTCTAATTTTATTTTGAAATCCCGAGCCAGGCTCGCAGCTGATGCAGCAGATAACAGCTCAGCCTGGCACCCCTGGTTCCTGGCCCAGTTCTTTAAATTAATGATTTGCATTTCCAACACCTTTCACCCAACAAGTCTGGGCTCTGAGATTTTTTTCTCCAGCCAGATTTTCTTCTCTCTTTGAGGCCTTGCAGCCCCTCTAGGGTGGGTGTGAATCCCTTGGCAGGTTCTCTCCCGTCCACCCGTCCACCTTGACTGCCCTTCTGGGGCATCTGCTCCATAGGGCAAACCCTGGGAGCAACAACATCAGAAATGCCAGGGCCCCAGCAGAAGAGACAGCAGCGCTCCTGTATTTCGTGTTTTCCAACCAGAGAAGATCCCTCTTCCGACACAACCTTTTCATCTCTTGTTATCTTTATGAACAGCTTAAAAAAATAATACTGTTTCTGGCACACTGGCCCTGCTGCTGAAGAGCTGTTCCTCTTCCACCTCCTTCACCTGCTGGGATTAAAAGCTACAGGTAATGCTGGGGAGTAAATGAAAGGCTTTCCATGAGGAAATAAGCTAAAACAGTAAACAAAAGGCTGATTCTTAGAAGCAAAACAACTGAAGCTGTCACCAGGAAAACATGGTGATGAAGCACTCTGCTCCTCGGAAGTTGCCTTACATGTATTGGAAATTACCTTCTGATTCAACCAGCTCAGTGTGTCTGGTGTCACCGTGCTAAAAGCTTTTAGTTGACCTGAATCCCTGAGGTTTTCAAGGAAATAATATTTCCCATGAGAAATGTCACCACCAGAGCCAAGCCTTTCCTGAGAAAAGCTTGGGTTAGGTGGGTGATTTCTCCTGCTCCTGGAAGCAGCCTCCCTGAGGAGCTGAGCTCCCACTGCCATGTCCCCGTGGGCAGCAGCTGCTCTGTGGGCACACCCAGAGCTCTGCTCTCACCCTCTGCTGCCACGGTGGGGGGGTCTCCAGTGCAAGGTCCAAGTGAAAGCCTTTTAATCATCCTGCAGCCATCTCCTGGGAATGTTCCTCTTTCCTGCTGCCCTTCTCCCTCCAGAGCCGAGCCTGGCTTCTTACGCAGAGCCGGTGACTCATTCCCTGGGATGTCTTTGCTTAAATTTGCCTGGTCACCTCTTTCCCTGAGCACTGCTTCCTCACTTGTCAGATGGTGAGTGAAGGAACGGTGACACGCAGGCACAGCGTGTGCTGAGATGGCACCAGGACCCCCCTTTCCTTGTGCCCTGGGTGTCCCCAGGCCAGTGTCCCCCCTCTGTTGTGGGCAGTGGTCAGAAGGGAAGCGATGTGTACCTCCAATCCCATCCTTTTCTCCCAGATCCACCACCTGAGCTATTAAATGCTGTGGGCTCTCCTGCTCCCCTGGCTTTGCACGTTCCAGGGCGCCGTTCACAAGGACCTCAATGAGCAAAGAGGAGCTTTATGAAGTCCAACAAAGGGAATAGGGACTCCTGCCCCCAAGGAGGAATAACCCCACTCACCAGTACAAACTGGGGGCAGCCAGCTGGAAAACACCTTCGCAGGTAAAGACCTGGGAGGTCCTGGTGGACAACAAGCTGACCATGAGCCAGTTCTGCTTTCTCTCAGCCAGCAGCATCATGGGCTGGCATAAGAAGAGCATTGCCAGCAGGCCAAGGGAGAAGGAGGAAGGAGGTTTTGATTCATCCTTTTTGACCAAGCGCTGTTGCCACTGGTGGAAACTGGATTGGCACCTTGTGAGTGCTTCAGATACTTCTTGCCAACTCTGAGGTGCAGCAAAGTGCTGCATGAAGGAACTTAAATCCCATTTCAAGGCTTGGGAAGCAGGGCACAGACAGAGGGAAGGGACCTGCCCAGCATCACACAACTGGGCCAGTGGTGGCTTGGGAAGTGACCACACTGTTTCCTGAGACCTGGTTCAGTTCCCTCTATATTGGGTCATGTTCTTGTAGGTCATATATGTGTATTCAAAAGTTGTGAGTGTACCCAAGAGTATCAAGCTGGCTGAAGAGATTCTTTGTGTTCAAAATAAAGTCCTGTTTCCTGGAAGCTAAACTTTTTTTGGGGGAAAAAAGAGCAAGACTCAGCTGAACACTGCTAACACTGGGAGGAAAATAGAAGTTGTTTTTTGATGCTCCGAAAGAGGAACCAGCCCCTTGCTCCTGAAATGCTTCACGGAAATGGCTTTCTGGGAGTTGTTCAGTTTTATTTTAATTGCAGTGAGGGGTTGCAAAACCAGAGAATTTAGTGCAAGGAAAAAACCTCTGGAACTAGAGCATCTTCACAGATGTCCAGCAGAATTTCTCCATGTGGGAGCACTGCTGCCACAACACAGGTAGTGAGAGCTCAAAGCAGGGCAGGAGCCTGAGCTACCTGTCCATCCATAGCCACCAAATACACCCAAACCAGATCAATTCCATGACTGAAAATCAGCATTGTGGGGAACCTGGAGCAGGCTGGGAGACCTGCACGGCTCATTGGACTAAGAGGATATGAACAACAATTGACTTTAAAGCCACCCAAGGTGAGAAGGAGCAGCACAGTGCAACCTCCTGCCCCAGTGTGTGTGTGTGTGTGTTGGCTGAGGGTTTAACTGGTGCCTTTTGGGGTTTCACTGACAGCCAGGGCTGTGGGGCACTGCCACGGGGCTGAGGCTGCCTCTGATGTGCTCTGGTGTAAATCCCAGGCAGCGCTGCCAAAGCCACTGGCACTGGCCTGGCTCCACCACGGCAGGCTGAGCTGGGCTGCCCCACCCTTGCAGCAGTGGGGAGAAGTCCTGGCAGGGTTTGCATTTCAGAGGAGCACCCAGAAACCCAGGTGCCTCCCAGAACCAGGCTGAGGAGCAGTGACCACCCAGCTCCGTGTGGGGAGAAGCCTGTCCTGGTAGTTGGTGGCCCTGCTTGAAATCAGACCTAGCAGCATAGTGAAGATGGAAAATGCAAAAGCTGGTGAGCCAAAGTTTGGTGAAGTCTTATGTCTCCTCTCAGCTCCTCTCACCTTCTCCCACCAGAGGGATGGGCTGGGCACTGGAGAGGCCATGCAGAACCTTCCATGGGAGGCTCTGCACTGCCTGCACCCAGTCCAGATCTTCACCATCCAGCTGCTTCCCCTGCCCCAAGCCAGCATCCCAGCAGCAGCTTGGAGGAGGTGAGTGAGGGGCACAAAACTCACCCCTGGGCACGTACTGGGAAGCTGGGTTGGGGACACAGAGCTGGGTGCAGCCTGCTCAGTGACAGCCCTTCCTGGTGGGTGGCAAAGCTGCTTTCACAATGGTTTCCCGTGAAAAGCCTGCACCAGGAAGCTCCCCACTTAGGCTCCTTGGAAAAAAAATCTTCCTCTGCAGGAAATTGCTTCTTGAAAACAGCCCGGAGAAGCTGCCGAGGAACTGACGTGAGCGCGGGGCGGGCGAGGGGCCGGATCTGCGGGGCCAGGGAGGCGATGGAGCCGCGCAGAGCCCAGGGACAGGGCTCAGACAGCACCAACAGCCCCTGCACTCCGTGTCTTGGGCCATCCCTCTCTTTCTTGACTCTTCTGTAAGGAGGAAGGGCTGTTCTGGCACACAAAAGGAGGAATGCTTATAAATGGAATATGGAGGTCTATTGAACTCCTCGCTGTGCAGGCTGTGTCCAACACATGCCTGAGACAGGCTCAAGAGTAGATCCCTGTTAAAACCAAAGTGGCATAATTATGCTGTCCTACTCCATCATTGCAGTGACAGACTCTGGAGGGTCTCATGCCAAAGGGAGCATTGGAGCTTTCCCCTCCTCTGGTCCTCTGCAGGGGGGGATTTTCTAAGGGTGGTGACACACGGCTTCCAGACATCCTCATTTAAAACTCACTGCTAAAAGGATAAATAATCTTAAATATTCTCCAGTTCTTCCTCTGGAAGGAGCCTGGAGCCCAGGAAGTGAGGCAGGGAAGAAGGGAAATGGTGTTGCTTAAGGATGTTTTCCCAGTTTAATTAGATCGGAGCTGCCCTCCCTTGCTGGTGGAGCCTCTGGGCTCTTGGCTGCTGCTTAAACATGAGCCCCCTTTCTCTCCTGGGTTTCATAGAAAACACACCCCTTTCCATAAAAATGCAGGGGTTTCCTCAGACCCTGAAAGTGGAGTCAGACTTTTTGTGGGTGGCCAGTGAGGGCAGTGGGAACAAATTGAAGCACAGGACATGTCAGTTCACTTTTTCACTGTGGTCAAATACTGCACCAGCTTGCCTGGAGAAGGTGTGGAGCCTCCATCCTTGGAGATATTGGCATACCCAACAGTAGGTGCAGTACTTGCCCCGAGAGATGCTGCTGTGAGTGTCCAGCTGGACTGGACACTCCTCAGAGGCACCTCCAGCCTCAGCCCCTCTGGGCTGCTGTGACCACTGTGAGATGGTAATGGCCCCGGGCTGCCCAGACACTGCATGTGCCTTGTGGCTCTTGCACAGGGGGGGATGCTTTGCTTCTTCTGCTGGAACCTGCCAGAGAGCAATTTTGTGGTCTTTGGAGCAGAGTTCATTGACACATTGACATGAAAGTCTCCAGCTGTGCAGCAAAAGGGCATCTCGGAGAGTCAAATGTTATGTCCATTTAATAGAAGAAAAATGGCACCATCTCAGGACCTGGCGAGGCCAGTTCCACGTGCTTGTGGCTGCCTTGTGCTTCACGAGATGCTCCACAAAGGTTTCTCCTCGTGGTGCTTCTTCCCCAGCCCCCATCCATCTGCCTTGCCGTGTGGAAGATGCTTCCAGGGCTCAGCATCCTCGCGGGATGGAGCCCGACAACGGAGAGTTTGCCCTGAGGCAGGGCTGTGTTAGGAAGGGTGAATCTGTTCCCATGGCTGAGCTGGATGCCTGCAGTGCCAGAGCTGATGCTCCACGAGGATGGTTTGCTGCAGACAGGAGGCTTGGACCCTCTTGCTGAGCGTTTGTGGGTGAAGGGCTTCGCCAGGCCAAAGTCATCTGACATTTTTCTCGGGGGCGGGTGAAGTTAATGAGTCCAGATTAGGCAGTGCGGAGGCTGGGGAGCTGGATTTCTGCTGAATATATATGAAGACAAATGTAAATTCTAAACTTTCTAGGGAGTATTTTTACCCTGGCTCAGTGTTAACATTGATAAAAATAGTCACAAATTAGTGCAGGAGTAGAAAGTAAAATTGGGGCTTTTTTTTTTTCCCTGTTAAAACCATGCATCTGTTTCTCTACCAGGAGTTAACCTCTTACATGCATTAATGAAACATGGGGTAAACCATCAACAAGTGCCCTCTCCTGACAAAATAACTCCCACTACATTAAATAATTAGGAAGGGAAGCTGAAATTAAATAAAAAACCTTTTTTAATTTTTTTTTTAAAGATAGAAAAAAGTGATTCAGTCAGTCCCAGAAATTCAGCACTGCAAGAGGATGTTAACATCACACCAGCCCACCTGCCTGGTTCCTTAGCACCCAAACGCTTGCAAAGGTGATGGGAGGTATCAGCCCCATTCTACAGATGGGAAGAGTGCAGTACACAAAACTGTGATTTCACTTAATGTCACAGAGCAAAATAGAACGTGGCCTGGGGGCCCAGGTTACCTGAGCAAATTTCCAGCTGAAATCCTGCTCACAGAACACTGCTTTGAGCTGCCAGTCCAGGAAGGTGCTTCCTTTCTTGGTACCGATGGATATTTGACCACAGACACCTGAGACAGGTGAGGACTCCTTCTAGAAGGAGTTTAATGGCTTTATGGGTTGGTATCTGGGCCACTAATGATACCTGATACCTCCTATTAGATGTAGCAAACAGCTGATGAGCAGTGAGAAGGTAAGTCCTACGAAGGTTTAGCTGCTACAGCCCAGATTTGTTGGGGGAGAGACTGGAAGGAAAATCCTTTGGGGTGAAATGTTGTGGAGAAAGTGCGTGTTAAAAAGAAAAAAGCTTTTCAGAGGTTCATTTTTAAGAAGAAAATATATATTAACTTCTGACCATCTTCCAATTTGCTTTACTCTTCAAATCCTTAGGAGCCCCTGTGTGACCTAAGCTGCAGGTGGTACCATGCATCCCATCGGGGTGTGACACCTTCTGCTCTTTACTCACATCTTGCCTCCCCCCTTGGCTCAAAGTAGGGTCTGTCACATCCTTGGGAGCGATGCCTCCGCAGGGGCTGCCAGGGCCTGGAGTGGGTTTTGGGCAGACATCTGGTAACGATGCACTTACCTTGTGTTCTGCCAGGACTCATGGTCTTCTAAAACATCAAAACAGCCTGTGGGCTCTGCAGCCAGAGAATCTGGGAAAAGAGAGGTGGTGGTGATGGAATGAGGAACCTGAGATGGCATCTGCACCGGCATCATGGGAGATGGGGCAGATGAAGGCAAAAGCAGTCTGAAGCCAAGCCATCAAGATGGGGCTGTGGGCACAGGAAAGTTGTGTGGCCACTGCACTGGGCATGAAGTAGAAGGACTGTTGGAGGAGAGAGTCTTCCCACAGCAGAAAAATAGCCAGAAAGATGCACACAACCCATATTGGAAACCTGGGGTCAGGTCTGGTAGGACGGCATGGGCATGATGGCAATCCCCAGGCTCCCCATGGCAGTGGTCGTGGCACCAAACCTGCCACAGTTCAGGAAGGGTTTGGACAATGCTCTCAGGCACATGGTGGGATCCTTGGGATGGTCCCATGCAGGGCTAGAAGCTGGGCTCAGTGATCCTTGTGGGTCCCTTCCAACTCACAATGTTCTATGATTTTATGAATCCACATGTAGAGTGGTTATCACTTTGGGCTGTCCTTGTCATAAGCACTTGGGGCTTTCGGGAGCTGAACTGGAAGCTGCCCATTTCTGGACATGTGTTGATCTTCTGCCTGTCAGCAAAGCCTCGTACAGGGGGAGACAAACACCACCGCCATCCCTGAGCCCCTGCCAGCCGCGCTGGGCTGAAGGACGTGCTGGCACACCCTGTCCTGCCCCAGCCTGGAAGCCACATCTCAGGAAACCTTGCGGGGTCGAGGCGCCTTCTCCGTGGCCGGGGATTTGGGGGAATGCCCACAGCGCTCTGCAGAACAGGGATTTATTCTCTGACGAGAGAAAGCCCCCTGGACGTCAGTGCCCGGAGCCTGGCAGGATGGTGCCTGTGGCGGAGGCGCACTTTGGAGCGGCTGACTCCAGAGGGCAGCACGGCGACGGGCTGGCACCGACCGCTGCCCCTGCCCGCGCCGTGCCCGCCCTGCCGCGGGCTGCCGGGGGCACGCAGCAGGGTGACCCCTACCCCTGGGAGCCCGGAGCGGGCAGAAGCGAGGGGAAGCTCTTCCAATGTCCCTCGGGTCCTGGCTGGGCAGGCAGAGGATGTCACCCTGCTGTTAAGTGACACTGTTTTGCTTTGGCCCTTCTCAGGGTGAAATCTGGTCTTGTCTCCGCAGGTGACGCGTCCGGAGCCTGTCCCGAAACTTATGTGGTTGCTGATGCGACCGCAGAATGGAGGTGAAACGTTTCTCTTCTGGTTTCACAGGACCACACGCCGGCGGCTACACCTGCCTCCCTCGCAGCACCAAAAAGGATCCCCGTAAGATTTCTGGGCTGTTTTCAGCGCAACAGGGACTTTAGACCCAGATTTTAGTTCTTTGCACAAGCCGCTGCTGTTCCCCTTGTGAATTGAAGGTGCTTCGATAAACATTCTGAAAGGTCAGCTATTTTCACTGTGCCTGTGGCTTGCATAAGAACCTCAACATCCTCTGCTGCAAAGAGCAGTGTTAGGAACTTCCTACTGCCACACTGAATCACAATAGCTTCCCACAGCAACCAGTGGTAAAAATAAACTGGGCAAGGGGAAGTGGACAGCTTCTGCTGTTCCGCTTTCTTGGGCACACTTGAGTCACAAAAAAAGCGATGTAGAACAAGACATTTATTTTGCTGATGCCAATGAAATCCATGAATGGTTCAGAGCACGGTCCCGCTGAAATCACGGAGTGTTTTGCAATGAGATGCTCGTTGTGCTCAAAGTTAAGCATGTGCTCAAATGCTGTGTTAAGTCAGTATTTTCATTAGGATCCAGCCTTAGGAATTGGACTAAAAGGAGGCAGGGACCCCTGCACATCCAAGTGCTGCTTTTGTACTAAAGGCACAGGAATGCAGCCCTCTTGGGATATTTTATGTGTTGAGGGTATATAAAAGACCACCAAGGAGACACTGGCTCTGTAATGGTTTCAGCAGTAGATCTTGGCTTTCAGAAAAGCAGATTTTGACCGGAAGAAAAGTGTCTTCCAATACAAATCAATTTGAAGTTTTGCCTAGAGACAATGTCATTTGAACAGCACAGTTTTCAACAACATTACAACTAAGCTTCTGTGTGTGCACGTGTTTGTTTGCGTGTGGGGGAGTGTTTTAAGAGCAATATCTTTCCTGTTACACAAGGTACAGCCCAGTTCTTGAAATTAAGCCAGCTGGGAAAAAAACCTGAGGAGACCTAGTCAGGTCACTGAGCCTGGGAATCTGCTGGTGAAACAGACCCTGCCTCTTCCCTTCAAAACAGTGTGTGCTGATGAAGTTTACATTGAGAGGCTAAAGAGATGAGAAGTTAGGGGGAAAAAAAAGGAATTGTTCATCTCTTCCAGACTGGGGAGAAGGAATGGTTCCCACTCATGCTCAAAAGAATTTGGAGAGCATTGGCTTGTAGGATAACCCAGGTGAGAAGGGACCACAGCAGAGGTCCAGTCAAACCTCTGGCTGAAAGCTGGGTCAGCCCTGGGGTCAGGGCAGGTTACCTGCATTGAGTTGGATCTTGAAAACCAGCGAGGATGGAGATTGCACAACCTCTGTGAGCAATCCACCAATGTTTGACTGCCTGCATGGTGAAAATAGACTGCAGTAGAAGTGGCTCATACAGAACCATGTTTTTAATGTCATCCTGCTCATTAAAAAGAGAAAGATCAAATCTATTTTGTAACAGGAACAGTTTGTGTGAGGCACGGAAAACTTCTGGTACCAGAGGACTGATTCACATGAAAAGGAATGCAAAAGATGGAAGGAAACCAAAGGGTGCCTGCAGTTACATTCCTGTCTTGAAATGTTAGTGTTGCAGCACAAAAGGTTTGTATTTATAGTAGTGGATACCAACAGGGAAGATACTCTAAAAATAAACAAGGATGCACAGATAAAAACATCTACGTTGTAGCTCATTCTGAGAACGAAAGGGAATGCGGAGGCTTAATGAGTCTCAGTCGATTTTATTTTGGAACTGTGAGTTCCTGTCCAAGACCAAACAGGGCTGGGCACGACCCACTCAAAACCCACGCGGGCCTCCACACCCGCCGGCCCGTGGACTGGGTCACTTCGCTGCCTGACCTTTTTATTAAACTTTAGCCCGGGGTCCTGCGGAGGGGTCTGGGCCGGTGCGG
>VWZT01016807.1:329260-374082 GCA_013397055.1 Pachycephala philippinensis
CGGGCGGCGGCCGCTCGCTGCTGCTGCTCGATTGCCGCCCCCACGAGCTGTTCGAGAGCTCGCACATCGAGACGGCCATCAACCTGGCCATCCCCGGGCTCATGCTGCGCCGCCTCAAGAAGGGCAACCTGCCCATCCGCTCCATCATCCCTAACCACGAGGACAAGGAGCGCTTCGTTAAGCGCTGCAAGGCCGACACCGTGCTGCTCTACGACGAGGCCACCGCCGACTGGCAGGACAGCGGTGCCGCCACCTCCGTCCTGGGGCTCCTGCTCCAGAAGCTGCGCGATGACGGCTGCAAAGCCTATTACCTGAAAGGTGAGGTGCCCCTCGCCTTCCCTCCAGCCCCGTCCCGGTCCCGCAGCCCATCTCTGTGTCCCCCTGCGCAGCCCGTGGCCGCCCGCTGCATCCCCGGAGTGCCTATCCCCTGGCCGGACGGAGGTGGCTGGCTTGTTTTGCTTCCTTCTCTCATCCCCTCTGCCTGATTTATTTTTATTTCTCTCTATATTTTTTTCCCCCTCCTCTGCATCCCGTTTTAATCCCCCGCACAAAATGGTCGCACGCTGGAAGCGCCCGGGAGCGCCCCGCTTCTTCCTGCGTCGCCTCCCCGGTAGCGGCGGGAGGAGCCCCCCAGCCCCGCCGCCGGCGCGGCCGCTCCAGCGCTGCCCCGTTCCAAGCCGGCCCCGGCTGGGCAGCGCCGGGCGCCCCTCGCCTCCGCCCCCCGGAGGGAGCCTTGCGGGGGTTCCCCGCGCCGGCGCCAGGCTCCTCTCCAGCCCCTCCGGAAGGGATGGCCGGATTTTGGGGAGCAGGAGGGCCCTCCCATATTTTTATTTCACCTCCCTCCACAACGAAAAAGCCAGCGCTTGGGTTTTCCTCCCCCTTTGCCAGGCGATGCCGCGGGTCTGGGAGGGCGCAGCCCGGCTGCTCCCCCGGGGCAGGGCGATGGGGAGCGGGGGGCTGCGCTGGGGGGGGCCGAGCCCCGCACTCCNCTCCGTGAGGGCTGCGAGTGCTTTGGGGGCTTTGGTTTTTTGGGTGTTTTTTGCCATTTTGAAAGATTGCAGCGGGCTGAGCAGAGCCCACAGCTGGGCTGCTGGGACCCTTCCCATCCTCCCAGTGCTCCCAGTCCGGTCGCTGGGTGGCGGGTTTGAGGCAGGAATAACAGGAGAGCGGGGGAGCGTGTGTGGGGGAGAGTGGTCAAGAAAGTTGCCACTTGCGGCTCTTTAAAAAACACGGCTGTTCCTTGATAGAGCCTTTTTGGGGAGCCGGGCAAGCCCCTGGTAGCAGGGTGGGGGGGCAGGGGGACAGGCAGGGATTTGGGGACCAGCCCTTAGGGCTGCGCAGCCCGCACACGCCTCCTTCGAAAACATTGTGGGGGGCCAGCACAGGGGTTGATCCCATTCCCCCCTCGACCCTCCGATCACTGCCCGTGGGCGAGTCTCCCATCCCATCATCCCATCCCGGTTTGGGGTTTCCCCATGGGCTCCGTTGCTCCCTCGCTTTGCATTCCTGCTTCTCTCCCTGTCGTCCTCATCCCTAGCAGGAAGGAGCGGCTTTGAAGTTACTCCTAAGCTCTCCCCGATGGGCAGGGGAGGAGCTGAGCCCCTTTCTCTGCCTTTTTCCGGGAGCCTCGGTGGGAAATGTTTCCAATTAAAATTCCAAAATGGCTCCTCGGCGCTGTCTGGCGGCGCGGGGGGAGGGGGAGGGCGAGGACGAGCCTTTTTCATGAATGGATGTGGCAGGAGCTGTCTGTCCTGCTCAGTGACCCCGCCACAACCGCCGAACCCACTAACGAAGTTTCCAGGAGCCCTTTCTAATTAAACCATTTGTCAGTGTCAGATCCCGATGGCTGAGCTCCGCTTTAATACTGCCTGGAGAGGAGGTAGATCGGTGGGGTTTTTGCTTCCCTGCCCCTACCTTCCTTCCCAAGCTGCTGAGCTGAAGAGCTGGAGAAAAAGACTTAGGGGCAGATGTGAAGGGTCCCATCCCTTTGCACTCCTGTTGTGGTTTGGGTGAAGAACAAACCTGTGATACTGCTCTGTTGCAAAACCTATTTGTGGCAATAAAATAGTTGTGAGGATCACTATGTGGTAAAACTTAGGGTCTTTTTTCCTGCTTGGAGATGAATTATTTCGTTGGGTTTTAGTGCCTGGGGTGAGTATGTGGTGGTTGTCCTTGATCTGTCTTTTCAGACACGGATACTTTTGTACTTTCCTGTCTAAGTGGTATAATAGCTCTTGCCTAAACTGCCCCAGACCCATATTTTTGAGAAGCTAACAAGGCAAGATTGTGTCTTGACATTGATTTTGTTTGTGGATGTTTCTTTCTTTTGTGGTTGAGATTTGGCCCCTATTTTTCACAAGAGATGCTGAACTTTGTAAGAACCACTCTCTGGTCTCCTGGGATCTGTTTGCTCAGTATCAGTCTGCCCAGGGAAGATGAGGGAGCAGGGAGATGCTTTTCTTGGTGTGAAGTTGAAGGGATACCAACTTTCTGCTGGAAAAGTCTTTGAGTAACATATTCACAGGTAGAAGGGTTTCCCATTCTGAAGAATAAACCACCTTTTTTTTTTCTCTCTGCTTCTCCCCTTCCCAGGTGGCTTTAACAAGTTTCAGACTGAATATTCTGAGCACTGCGAGACAAACCTTGACAGCTCCTCGCCCAGCAACTCTCCCCCAGCATCGGTCCTTGGCCTGGGAGGGCTGCGGATAAGTTCCGACTGCTCGGATGGCGAGTCCGACAGGGAACCCAGCAGTGCCACGGAGTCGGACGGGAGCCCCATCCCTAACAATCAGCCTGCCTTTCCGGTCCAGATCCTACCTTACCTGTACCTGGGCTGTGCCAAAGATTCGACCAACTTGGACGTCCTGGGCAAATACGGCATTAAATACATCCTGAATGTGACTCCTAACCTGCCAAACATGTTTGAGCATGACGGAGAGTTCAAGTACAAGCAGATCCCCATCTCAGATCACTGGAGCCAGAACCTCTCGCAGTTCTTTCCCGAGGCCATTGCTTTCATTGGTAGGTAGTTGGCAGAACATCTCTTTTCATACTCACCACTTGGGAATGTGGTGTGCCGCTTCCCAGGGCTGCTGCTGTCTCCAGCCTCACCTCTCTGGGGCACAGCATCGGCTTAGCAGCTGGGTGTCACGCTGTGAGGTGGCACATCTGGTGCACATCACCGTGGCTGGGTTCAGGGAGGCCTCCCCTTCCAAAATTCAGCCCTCTTTGCAGTGCCTCAGCTGAGCTACCTGCAAGTGGTCGGACTGGCCCCGCTGCCTCTCACCCTTGTGTGGGGATTTGCACTGGTGTGAAATGGCTAAACCCAGGCAGTGGGGGGGAGCTCCTTTGCCTGCTCTGCTCAGGGATGAATGTTGATGGGAGCTGCATTAGTGTGACTGGTGCCAGCAATTCCTTAGCCCCAAATGTGGTTAGAATCAGGGAGTGTGTGTGTGTGTGTGTGTGTGTGCGTTTTCCCAAGGGGATTTGCTAGTCTAGTTGGGATCCTGCTGTAAGTCACCGTAGCATAACTAACTCCTTGTATGGATACTTCTCCTAAGGTAAGTGTCAACACAATGAGTTAGTGATTACAATTACACTGCAGAGTTTGGATGGAAAAACTGCTCTGCAGACAGCCCCTGAAACAGTTTTGGCTGGTGGTGGTGGGGTTCAGGAAGTAAGATCTCTTCTCTCAGGCCAGCCTTGACTTTGAGAATTACTTCTTATTCTGCGGGAAGAGTGTGTGTTGGGCCAAACAGGGATGTTCACTTCCAGCCTGACCTGTGCTGTTTGCTCACGATAGTCATTAGCCTAATCAGCTCTGTTTTATGGGGGTGAATGGCACAGACAGTAATATCACTGTTAACTATTAAAAGCCCCATGGCTTCATGTCTGATTAAAAACACTTGTATAGGTGAAGGAGAGAGGGACATTCACCTGCAAACTGAAGCCTGTACAGCCGCTTTCAGTGTTGTCCCTTTTGGACCCCGCGGCTTGCGCTTGCTGTGCTGTGAGGCCTGAAATGGGGCAGAGCAGTGGTGGATCCTTGGCTGCTCTTCTGCTGTCAGAAACCGTGGTTCCCACACGGTCTCCTTTGCCCCCGGCTTCTGCCCTCCAGTAACACGACTGTGGTCAGAAGCTGCTGCTTCAGTGTGGCAACAGGGACTTGTCTGATGTCCCGTCTGCACTTCCTGCATGAGCACGGTGTTAAACGTCAGGGGTGAGGTGCAGTGTCCCTGCTGACATGTGGCATTTGGGATCTGTCTGCTCCAGTCAGCCGATGTCTCTGTGAACACCGAGCTTGTGCTTTCCAGTTAATGACAGGAAATGGAGGATTACCTCACTCCAAAACCAAACAGCAAGAAATGCTGTGCAGGTCAGATGAAAGGCAAAAATGTCTGGAAAAATGTTGAACGGGAGACCCTGGGGGGAGGGCTGGGTACATGGGGTGGTGATTGCCCACCCTACTGGAAATTCTTGCCTGGTTTTGGAGGCTGGGCAGAAAACCTGTTGTAGCTTGGGTCTGGATTTTTGTTTTGCCTACATCTTCTTTGCCCTTCCCTGCACTTACGGTGCCAGAGTGTCTCTTACCTCTGGCTTTGCCCACGGATCCTCTTTCTCCTGCCACCTTTTTGCTCCCCACCAAGCTCTCAGTCAAATGACTGACTTCAAATAGGGCTGCCCAGAAGTAAAAGCAGCGCTGGGTACTTGCGTGCATTCAGGGCTCTCAGTGGCGTGTCCCTCTTTCAGCACTGAGATGTCAATTCATAAAGGGATCACGCTGTTCCGGCTGTGTGAGAGACAATGAGTGTGTGTGTGCTTTTCAATCGGTGGCAAGGGAGGGGAAATTTCGCTGCTGTTCTCTCGCCATTTTTTGGTCCAGCCTGCATTCCTGCTTTCCGCTACCATTCATCCTGAGAGCCTCCTCCAACACAAGCGTTTGTTTGTGGTGAAGTGCATTTCTGTCGATCCTAAAGAACAATTTCACAATAAGGGAAGTTCCTGCACTTCAGACTCTGCTTAAATTGGCATTGGCTGCATTCATGTAACTTTCTAGTGGAAGGAGGACAAGAACAGCAGAAGAGAGTAGCTCATGTGCTGCTGGGCTGCAGCCTTGCCCTGAGTGCACAGCCTTCCCTGGTTTAGTTGGCGTTGAAGTGGGCGTGCTGTGCCCAATGACCAGCATCTCCCTGGGGCTGTTGTCTCCAGCTCTCTTGAGTAGAGGGTACCAATGCTCCCTAGGCAAGGGATGCGTTGCTAGACTTGATTCATACTTCTCAAGCACGAGATGCTTGGCTTTACTGGGGATGTGCAGCTTTGCCATGCAGTGGGAATATCTCAGGAGCCCTGTGGGGTGAGATGTGGGTGTAGAAGGGACATGGGATGGTGTCGCTAGGGGCAGGGGATCCAGTTCTGGCAGTCGTCATGGTGCTCGGAGCTTGCAGCTGCCACCTGGCCCTGCTCCAAAGCCACGCATTTTTGGTGCAGAATAATGGACTCCCCCTTCCCCTTGTCTTGTTTCAGATGAGGCCCGTTCCAAGAAGTGTGGGATCCTTGTTCACTGCCTCGCTGGCATCAGCCGGTCTGTAACAGTCACTGTCGCCTACTTGATGCAAAAACTCAACTTGTCCCTGAACGATGCCTATGACTTTGTGAAAAGGAAAAAATCCAACATTTCCCCAAACTTTAACTTCATGGGCCAACTCCTGGACTTTGAGAGGACTCTGGGACTCAATAGCCCGTGTGACAACCGCTCGCCCAGTGAACAGCTCTACTTCACCACCCCCACCAACCACAACCTGTTCCAGCTGAACACTCTGGAGTCCACATGAAGAGGACGCTGCCTGGTCGGGAACTCGAGCATCGAATCGCTTCTCTTGAGTATTTCAGCTCTTACGAAAATATCTGTCTTGCCAGGCAGCTCTGAGATGAGTAGCTTCTCTGGGCAGAGGTGCCTGATCGCTGCTTTACGAAGGCTAATGCCGCTCACTAGTATCCTGATCCAAGTGGTTTGAAGAGGTAGTGTTTTTACAGGGGGTTATTTAACACGGGCGATGTTACAGCGTTTCGAACGCAGCTGTCACCGGCAATAACCGCTTTCCTGGGTGCATTGGGACTGTCAGAACACGCACACGTGTGAAGAGCTACCGGGGGTTAGCTTGCTGTGGAAAATGAGGAGATTTATGCACTTGGAAACCTTGAACAAAAGGTGTTGGGCCAAGACTGTTTTAAAACCCAAGTTTACTTTTTTTGATTTAAAAAAAAATAAGAAAAGGTAGATCTTACTCGAGCTTTGGGTTCAAACTCTTTTTAAATATGTAAGTTCTTGACTGTTTGTACAGACAAGGTTGCAAAACCAGTATTTTATTCTGTTTCTTGTTTGATCATTTATTAATTTTTTTAATCAAATGTTTATATTGACCAAATGCATTTTGCACACTTTGTGAAGCCTTGGTATGTCCTGGCATATTACTGGGTACTCCAGAGAGAGATACATGCTGCTGTTGTTGTTGTTAGCATCTGGTAGGAAGCTTTGTTATGTGTGAAGGCCAGTTGGGCTTAAACGCAACCCCTTCACCACTCCTGCACTCACAATCACAAACTCTGCACTGATTCAGCCAAGGTGACTAAGCCGCAAGCTTTTTTTTTAATGCCACCCCTGCCAAAAACACTGTTTGCTATTGCCAGAGGTAAAACTCTTGTAGCCTCCAGAGTTGGTAGAAGCATGTCTGAGCCCGGCTTCATTCTCTGCTGCCTCTTGACTGACTTAACGTCATCCAGCTGGCCCGAAACCATTCCAGCTTCCCGAGTCCAGAAGGTAGTTGCGATGTTGGTGTTTCTTGTGCACACTGGATCCTTTCCCATGTGTGCGGGGTGGAGGGGGAATGCAGCGAGCGCCTGGAGCAGAGCGAGCATTGTGTGGCGAGACAGGACTCGATCGTCACGCACGGAGCGCGTGAGGGGAGTGAAGAGGTGTGGAAATGATGAGGAGAGCATTGTAACAGAGAATNCTGGCAAATTCTGAGATGATTGGAGCTTTCAACAGAGGTTCTGATTTTTTTTCTTCCTCTTTCGAATAACTTTATGCCGTGCCTTCTATTCTGAGAAGACTTGTATGTATTTCTGGCTAGTGTTTGGCAAACTCCTTTTACCAGGCTGGGAGGGGAGGAAGTGGTAATAATTTCTGGGAGGAGGGCAGAACGGATTTTGAGATTTCTTTATTGGCTGCAATGTAGTCCCTCCTTTCTCCCCCCTCCCTGTCCACTTTAACTCTCATGTAACTGAAAAAAAAAAAAAGCCACGGATTTTTTTCTAAATATCCAGTTTTTTGTACTTTTTTCAAGAAAAAGAAAAAATAATAAAAAAAAATCTCCATCTGGAGGAATGTTTGACGCTGTCACATCCTGAAACTGTTCTTTTTGTTAAAGATGTTATCAGAATGTTGGAATGAGCTTCTGTTTCTTGTTTTCTGGTTGTTTTTTGTTTGTTTGTTGGGTTTTGTTTGCCACAATGTTGGGATCGTGGGTCATTGGAAGGGAGAATGGGCGTACGGTTGTGAGTGAGAAAATTGAGAATATCCTAATTGCATCTTACCTCATGGAGGAATTTATTTTTTCAGGGATTTTTTGACAGTGCATCTGTATTGCATTACAGCTAAGCTGGTTTGTAAAGGCTTCCTGTGCTGTTAGTGGTCTTTATTCTTTAAAGGAAAAAAATAAGATGCATCTTTTGATTAGTACAAATGAGAGCTTGTTAGTGAGGAATGGTTCTGCTTTCTGAGTTATGAAGGAAAATTAGTGACCCTATATATACTGATCCAATATTGGGACTTTGTTTATATTGCAAATAAATATTATTTTTTCTTTAAAAATGATGTTTGTGTCAGATGCTTGTCTAGCCTCTGCCCATATAAGGGCACACTGCTCTTATCCATTTTTTATGGTCGATTAGGATCCTTCTGTGACCACGGAGAGCATTTGCTGGGCCGTGTTCAAGTGTGGTGTTCGGTTTCATGCACAGCTTAATTTTTAAGACCTGTGGTAAAATGGAGAGGGGGAGGTGGGAGGGCGAGGAGAGGGATAGGGGGTATTGGATAAACTGGAGAACAAAGAACAGCTTGAGAATGGGACTGGCTTTGACCCCAGCCATTCCTCTGTGCCAAAAATAAATAGATAAACTAAAGACACTTTTGTTCACTGTTTAAGCATGGCCTACAAAGGCATGGCAAGGCCTTGCCCACAACTGTTGTGTTAGCAGACTTTATTTTGGTAGGAAAGCAAGAAGTCAGGGGCTTGTGGGCAGCCACCTGATGACTTATCCCAGGGCCCCTGGAGAGCAGGAGCCCCCTCCTGCATCCCTGGGGGAAGGGGGTGTGGTGTGTGTTGCGCTTGGGCTGTGCCGTGTGCCCCTGTGCTCCCTGGATGGTTTGTGGGAAATGTGGAGGGGCTGATGAGGATGCTTTAGGGTGAAACGTGGCTCTAAACGTCTGAGTGCAGCCCAGCTCAGGGAGCTGTGGCTCCCCACGACTCTGCTTGCAGCTGGGCAGGACTGAGCAGGAGTGGGTTCCCCCCAGCATTCCTTGTTTTAACCTGAATGGCAAGAAATTAAATGAGTATTCAATTGTTCAGTTCCTCAGAGTAAGTGTGTGTGTCATCTTGTTCTAATCCTAGGATCTGAGCACCAAAGACAGTTTTATTCCAGAAGCAGCTCAGGCTGGTGGGTGCAGAGGGGAGATAGAGGCTGAAGCAGGAGCCAAGGGAGTGTGTGCATGAGTTTGTTTACTCCTGGACTCCATGATGGGAATCTATATATTGATTTAGAGGCCTGTTTGTGGATAAACAAACAAAAATCTACCTGGTATGCAGGGGAAAGAAGACCTTTAGGTTTTCCCCTGTAATTACAGGGTAGAGTAGCTCTTGAGGAAGATAGGAAACTGTGCTGGAGGCTGGCTGTGCACTGAAGGAGTGCAGAACAGCTTGTCGGGTGTATGGCTATATTTGCTTCCATCTGATTTCCTCCTAGGATTTTCTGCTAAGGTGTGGAGCAGGATATAAGCAGTTAGCCTTGTAAGCACATTTGTGTGGTAGCTGAGTTGTGGCTGTCTGGAGCAGCACAGCTGCTGTTTGCCGTGGCCTTGGAGGAAGAGCTGGTGTGGAGGGAAGCCACCAGGCTGCTCCTTAGGGACCTGATCCTTGATCAGCTCCCTCAGGGCCCTGATCCTGGGTCACGCTATGAGTGTCCTGGCACTGTGGCCCTCAAAAGCCCTGTCGCCAAAGGAAGGAGATGACCTGTCTGAAAAATCATCCTACCACCTGCAAGTAGGACCTAGAAGAGCTTTTTTCAAGCTTCCTGGCCTCAACAACAAGGAGCAGCCAGCCTGGCTGGTCTTCAGCCATCAGTGTTTTACAAATCTCGGAGGGGTTTCCTTGGAGACCTGATGTCCTATAATTCAGTGAGAAGAGAACTGACATCAGGCAAGGGCCAGTGATGGAGAAATAGTTACAGAGGGAAAAGAGAGCGTGGGGTCTGTCTACACTCCCTTGCAGAGGCAGGCACGAGCACTAGCTGAGCGTAGGAGCACAGGCTGAGTGAGAAAGCTGGTTATGTTCAGAGCAGTGGAATTTGGCAAGGAGATACAGCTTCCCACACGCAGCAGGGAGAAGCTCCTCGGTTAACCCCTTGATTCCAGACGAGCTGTTTGTGAGATGCTCTGTGGTGTTCTATTCTACAAAACCCGGTAATCTTCTGCCTGGGCACAGAGATCTCCTGTCCCTGGGTTTTCACAGGTGATGCCGCAAGCCCTCAGGTGACATGAGTGGGAATTTATCTTTTTTTTTCCCAGTGGATGGCTTTATCTTAACTTGTTTGAACAGTTAGAGGGACCAGAGGTCCCAGGTGCTTTCAAAAAGTTTCTCCCTCCGTTTCAAGTCATGGCAAAAGCACAAAGCTAAGCTTCTGCAATTCCCTACTGGGAAACCAAACATCAGGAGCTCTGTGAGGAGGACACAAGCTCAGGGAAGGGTCTTTGTGGTTACTTGTAGCATTTTTCCACTTAGCTTGTGTCTACCCTTCCCTTGGTGTGGCATCAAACACATCCTGAGTGTGATGCAAGTCAACCTTTGCAGCTCTGCACTTGCCTGCTGTTGCAACACCCAGAGACACACGTGGAAAAGCAGACGCTTCCTGCTGCCATCTGAGTTTGGGTGCTCACATTTCCAAGGTAACCAGGTTATTTGTGGGCTGCTACATTCTTGTTTTATCCTTTATGTGAGAAAATCAGGCTATTTGCAGTGTTGTAAAGGCACGCAAATAGTTCAGCTAATAAACACATCCCTGTATTTACTGGCACAGGCTGTGATAGTCATGCTCTGGGCTGCTCGGAATTGTGTGTGAAAACGGGCTTTCTTCTGGATTTTGTGCCATTTGCTCCTGTGCTTCCTCAAATCTGTCTCCTCATTGTGGCTGGGCTGGCTAAATGTAATTTGGGGTGAGAGGGTGCGTAAGGGATTGTTCACCAGGGACAGCAGCTCCTGGGAGTCCCGTCCAGCCTCCACGTCCTGTTCCTGCGAGTTCCTTTATTCAAACTGCACCGTTCCCCTCTCTACTGGTTTTGTCCTCTGTGTCACCAACAGGTCCGGGCTCCTGGCCACCACACGTGTCTCAGCACCAAATGTGGCTGTTCTCTGGGGGCCATGCTCAAGGTCCCACAGCCGCTTGTGTGGGCTCGTGTGGGAATCGCCGCAAATTGGCGGGAAAACATGAGGGGGGAGACCGTGAGGGGAGAACCTGTGAGGGGAGAACCCATGAGGCGGGAAAGCGTGAGGGGAGAACGCATGAGGCAGGAAACCGTGAGGGGAGAATGCATGAGGCGGGAAAGTGTGAGAGGAGAACCCGTGAGGCGGGAAACTGTGAGGTGGGAAGCCATGAGGGGAGAACCCGTGATGGGGGAAAGTGTGAGGTGGGAAACCGTGAGGCGGGAAGTGATTAGTGTCCAGCCTCAGGACAGCTGTCCCCAGCGTGGGCGGTGGCAGCCACTTGGGGTCCTGCCTCCCCACCAGCTGCTGTGACACCTCGGGTGCCACCTGGGGGAACCCCGACTGGTGGTGTGGGAAGGCCTGAGAGGCTCGTGGCCATCACAGTGGCTGGGTTGTGCAGAGGATGAAGAGTCCGGAGAGGAAGGCTCCGAACCAGCCGAACCCCTCAGCCTGCAATGGAGGTGGCACCTACTGTCAGAGACTGGGAGCTGCTCATGAAGGAGCTGCAAGTTTCTGGAGCCTCTGGGCTCCTCCCCGACACCTCCCTGGTGCTCTGCTCAGCCATGCTGCCATCCTGGGTTGAGGTGGGAGCTGGGTCAGGGCGGAAGCTGTGGTTCAGCTTTGGTGGCTCTGTCAAGGGTTGGGGTTTAATTATGGGTTGGGAATGAATCCTGCAGCAGGAGCTGCCCGGGCTGGCTGGCTGGCTCTGGACTGCTGGGACCCAGCCTCCATGGGCTGTGTGGAGCCCTTGGTGCTGGGGCAGTGCAGACCTTCCTCCTCTGCCTGGTGCAAGGCGAGACCCCCAGTGCTTTGCTGGCCTTTCTTCCTCCCTTCTGATTGTGCACATAGCTGAAATTGCTCTTGTTCTGCATTATCCTTATTTCCTTTCCTTAGTTTCTCCACTGCCTTCTGTTTCTTCAGATGGTTGGGAGTTGAGGTGATCTCACGTGACACTGGCTCCTGCAAAAGCTGTGGTACTTCTGTAGGAGAAAGGAGCTCTGGATTCCTCTCAGAGACATTGGGACGTGTTGGAAATGGAGACCAGCTGTGCTATGGGGATATATGTGTTACTTCTGTGCTGGTCTGTGGTACAAGCGATCCAAGAGCATGTAGGGCTCTAAGAAATATCTGGTGGGGGACCCAAGTCTGGGGAGAAGGGGGAATCCAGACAGATTTATTTATTTTCCTACTTTCTTTCCCTAGAGAAACATCTGGCTTATGTAAAGCCATTTGCTGGGTTTTTCACTGCTTTATTTTGAAAGTCTCTGCAGTTGAGCATTCTGCTCTTCTCATCTCCCATCACTGCCTCAGGGGAAGATTCTTCATGATTTGGGGTTTTGCTTTTATGAAATTTACTCTTTGTTTCTGGTCTGTGTTGTCTTTTTCTTCTTTCCTTTCCTTTTCTTGTAAAGGACTGCTCCAGTCTGACTTGTGGTTTTGCCTTGCTTTCTTCCAGGAGGTGAATTGTTGTGATAAGCCCTACAAAAAATGGGAGGGAGCAGACTAGTGCGTTGGCGAGACCCTGGTCACTGATACGGCATTAGTGAAAGGCCTGTGCCAGGAGAAGCTGAGCTCCGAGGTTTGATTGAATCCTGAAAGCACAGCGTTTTTCTGTACGAGAGATTTTGAATTGAATTATGTATGAGGGGGTGCAGTTAGAGGGATTAGCACTCTCCTTCCTTTTGCCAATGTGGCTCTGAACTGAACCCATCATTTTCCCATGAATTTATCCTGGCAATGAAGTGCTCAGGACCTGGTGAAAGATTTACAGCCCTACTCCAGTGATGCAGTTTGTTTGGGTCTTACTCTAAATTTGCCATTTCCTCTCCCTGGGTGGCTGATTCCCTGCTGCTTGGAGCAGGCAGTGGTCCAGGCAGGATCACAGCCCCAAGAGCCAAGCAGGATCCTCTCAGAGCTCTGCAAAGCGAGATGCTGGAGGAGATTTTGGCGGGATTCAGGGTGCTGAGCCTGCAGAAAGCTGCCCTCTCCTCTGACAGGACAAGGATCAGCTCTGCTGTCAGCTCCATCTCTGTGTCCTCTCTGCCATTCTTCACCTTCCCTCTGCCCCCATTCCAGCTGCTGTCTTTGAGTGATCCTGTGCTAGAGATTCAGGCAGGCTCCTGCATGTCTTGGCCTTGCATCCTCTTGGCAGAAAGCTGAGAGCGAGAAATGTTTGGGAAAGTCTTGTGCGTTTTTTTTTTGTTTGGGTTTTTTGGTTGGGTTTTTTTCTTTTTTTTTTTTTTTTTTCAACAAGAAGCTTCACTATTCATTCATTCCCCAAATAGCTTTCCCTCTCATTGGACAACATCTTCCTGCTAGGACAGTCCAAGCCTGTTCTGTCAGGCAGCTTATCTGCCTGGCAGCTCTGACTGCTTCCTCTGTCTCTCCTTTGTGTGGGAGGTGTTTTGTCTTTCCAAACTTCTGCTGACTTCAGTGGGCATTAGCTTGTGCCCAAACATGCACTGATAGTGCAGTTCAGTGCTGAAGTTCACCGCTGGTTTTTATTTATGTCCCTGCAGTGTGTTTTTCTTTGCAGAGGGAAGGGTTTAAGTGGTTTGGAGAGGGGAGGAGAGTTGTTATTGAAAGTTAGTGAGGCTGAGGTTCTCAGTTCACCCTGGCTGCCTCCATCCTGCGAGTCCTGCAGCAGGATATGGTGAAGGCACTGGTGTTGAGGGGTGCCACGCTGATGGGGGTTCAAATAAAGGCCTGATCTGCAAAAACCCTGTATCTGAAAAAGCCCAGAGCAGCCTGCTTGTTACTTTCCTGTGTTGCCAGCTGCTCAGGCAACTTAGAGAAATTCCCAGTCTCTAAAAATTCCCAGTAGTTTTAAATCTGGTAAAAGTGGAGACAAGTGCATGAAGCAAGGCTTACAGATGTTGGTATTTTTAACAAAACAAAGTCAGTCATGTTTGAAGCTGCAGTTTGCCGGTGTGCACTCCTGATACAGAATCAATGCTTTCCTTGAGATACATTTTCCAGTCAACAAAACTCTGGATGGTGGTTCTTGAATCTCCAGAATTTCTGTGAGCCTGCTCCTTGTGGGGAAGCATTTGGGTTTGTTTATGAAGTTCTTAACTTTTCTCCCTGACCTGTGGGATCCTTCCTGCTGTCCGTGTGGTGCCACCACATGTCCAGTGCTACTGCTTGTGCGGTGGCAGCCCAGGGATGTTTGTAGGTCAGGGATGACAGATACTCGGCAGGACTCACCAGTGCTATTAATTAATTGCATTCCAACAGCAGCGAAAGCAGCAGCAAGAGTAATAAACAAATTATAATCTACATTATGAAGCTGACAGGTGCCACCCACTCATTACCTGTCTTTAACCACTCTCATTACTAGCCAGTCTTTGTGGGAACTAATCTTGCTGCTCAGTGTCCGACTTGTTCACTTAATGCCATTATCTGAAGCAATTGGCCTCTCCCTGTGAAAGAAGGGGAAGGTGCTTTTCCTGAGGCTTGTTCTCTGGATGCTGGAACACAGGGAGCTCTGGGGCAGAGGAGGCTGAAGGGGCCCTTTGCAAAAGCATGGTGTGGCTGGGAACTGAAGACTGAAATCCACAGGGACAATGTGGGGAGGAGCTGGGGATGGGTAGCAGGATGGGAGATTGTCACTAGGAGGAAAAGTCTGCACTCTGTTCACCTCCATGGGTTAAGGAATAGTATCCAGTGAAAGGGATAATAGGAAGAGCCACATTTTTTTTTTTTCTCTCCAGATGTTTTCCAGGCTTTGGGAGCAAGTTGGGTTACTGACTAATGACCCTTCTCTTTGTGGCTGCCCCAGGGCATTGCAGGAGGAAGTCCTGGCAGTGTTTCTGTGGGGACCAGTTCAGGCTCCCCCCAGGAAAAAGAAACTGAACTCCAGAAATTTCTTGCAGTGGTCTGGCTTAGGTTGAGCTCAGCAGAGTCAAGGCGGCTCAGCCAGAGGAGCTCAGCCTCCTTGCCTGGCTGCTCCATGGCCTTGTGTGGGTCCCAGCATTAGGGACTGTGCTGTGCCTGGCCTGCAGCTCTTCTCCTTTCCTCACTGACACAACTGGGAGCCTTCCTGGAGAACATCACTGAAGCCTGGAAGATGAGGAGTTGGGCTGAGAGACCAGATGGGAAAATAGGTCTTTTTCAAGATACTCCATGGATGGCTAGACGATGGCCAGCCAGAGGTCCTGTTGTGCTCTCAGGGTTTTGGGATATCTCATCAGGGGGTCTCTAATGAGTAAATAATAAACCAAAACATGAGAAACAAAGGCAGAGAGGTGAGTGGCCAGCTTTCCCAGGGGAGAATTGGCATCAGTCAGATACAACAAGGGCCTGTGAAGAGCCAAAACTGTTGAATGTGTCTGTTAATGAAAAAGAGGAATAAGTGGCAGATGAAGTTTTCTGTTGAGTATTCAGAGTAGCAAAACCCAATAGCTGCACTGAATAGCTGTAGGAAGTCCTTGCAACATGGAGTGGTGGAGTTGTAGTATATGATGCTGAGAAAAGCAAAGCAGTCCATCTCAAAATGGGATAATGTCACAAGGGAGAGAGATCTCAGAAGAGCAATGAACTGTGTTATGGGAGCAAGGCTTGATTGTGAGTGTGGTCAAAAAAAGATCAAAGAGCCCAAAGAGCCTCTAGAATACTGTGTGAGAACAATCTGGATAAATGCATTGTATGAATCTATGGTGAACAACAGAGTTTGAGGGGCGTTAGAGTAACTAATGCAAGGAAAACCCATTGAGTGCTTTTAAATATCAATACACAGTATCTTGTTGAGCAAATCCCACATCTGCAAAGAGCTGGAGCCTGGGCAAGCATTAGTAATGTAACCCAGTTACATGCTACATAGTTGCATGGCCTGTTCTTACACTCTTTCCTTGGTTCTGCTGTTAAGTACCATAGAAGACAGGACAAGAGGGCAGGATGAAGCTTGATCCAACAATAGTTAGGGGCTGTGATTCCACTGCTTTTCAGAAAAAATGCTGTCCTGGAATAAGCTGTATGGCAAACTGTGACTGTGTGTGTGTGAAGAGCTTTTGTTGAGGTTGGAGATACTGTGTACTGTGCTCTCTCAGTAAAGGGAGCTGCTGAAGGGCATGGCTGGAGGAGAAGACTCCTGAGGCTGTTGTACATCTGATATCAAATGGACATTGCAAGCAGACCGCCCAAGCAACAAGAAGGTCTTTGTACCAACAGAAACATCTTGTTCCTCACCAGCACCAGTCACTCTGAAATGGACGGAATTCTTAGGTGATGGAAAGCCATTGCCTGGGTCAACAGACCTGCCTCTTGTCTCCTCTGAGGAACGTTTGGGCAGGAAACCAACTCCAAAAGGATTTGCTTTCTTTGACCTGTCCTCTCCCATCGCTCCTTAAGTACTGTGCTTCTGGTTAAGGAGAACTGGATGATGTGGATGTGTCAGGCCAACTCATCCTGCCCTCAAAGCCCTCGTGTGCTACTTTAACACACACCACAGTGGGGCGAGACTCCGTGTGGGAGTGTGAGACAGTTCCTAATGTTCCTGTTGATCAAATGGCCCACTGAGTCTCCTGATCTGCTGTGGTGATAAATCCTAACAAGGACTCTCTCTTAATCCTCATTATCCTCTGTTGGCGCTTCCTGCCCACATACACTAGATATTTCCTATCAACAGGGAGGAACCTCTGTGGAAGATAGGATCAGATTCCCAGGAGCCAGGCTGTAGTAAGAGTGAAGAAAGAATGAGGAAACTGTCCTAATTTGAGGTTAATCTTATAAATACAGGGTTGGATACAGACAATAGGAAGAGAAATGCCAGGAGAGCTTTAGCATTTAGTTAGGAAAGGATCATCTTTTTCTAGGAGTAGCCTGAATTGTAACTTATGATGTGGTGAAGCTGCTGTTTGATGTCAGCTTCAGCAGAGGGGAAGAGACAGATTCTGCTTTGTGTTACCAGAGGAGGAGTAACCTGAGAAAAAAACAGGGAAAGGTGTTTTAAAAAGGAATTTTTGTCATTTGTATACTGATTCAAGCTTCAGTACATGGATGGAGTGTTTAATTTCCCAGGTTTTATTTGAATAAGATGGTAAATAAGGAGAAGAAAAGGGCTGTGTGACTTTTTTTCCCGAAGCAGACATGCTAATATACCCATTGGGTAGTTAAAGTTGCATGGCATTGCTGAAAATGCAGAAACCCACAGATCTTTTCTTCTGGTGTAAGTGGGTTATTGGGGTGGGGTGTTTCTTTCCCCTACCTAGACCCATAGCTGGAGCCTGGACCAGTCAGAGGCTTGGCCTGTCCCTTATGGCCACCTTTCATGTGGGCTGGGTGGAGTGTGCTGCTGAAGCTGTTTGTGGTGGGGAGTTCTCTACAGACAGTTCCTTTTATGAACCTTTTTAGACAACCTGTCAAACTGAAGAGCTGCCTCCTGCCTCTCCTGTCCACATCACGGCACCACGCACAGAGCCTGTGATGCCTCTGTGTGTTTTGTTCACAAGCAGGGTGAGAGCTGGTGCCTGTTTGTGAGAAGTGAATTGCCTTTGCAGGGGGTGTGAGGGTCCCTAACTGCATATTCATGTTCAGCAGGTGTTCCAGCATGATCCCATGTGAATGACTACAACGCAACAAGGTGTGGACACGGGTTGCTCATCCCCACCCTGCAGGTGGTGTTGCAAGTTCCTGAAAAATGCCGTCATGGCCTTGCGGGTTTGGACTCGTTTGGCTTTTCACTCTCTGTGTCCTGCTTACAGGTGTGTGGTGGTGTTGGTGTTTTATTTGTTGCCCAGCTCTGGGCTGATCTCTGCTTCTTCCCTCAGAAGCTTTACAGGCCTTGCCTCGGACCAGGTTTGTAAAGCTACAGTGATGTATAAACCCCTGCTGCTTCCTAGAAGCTTCCAGTCCCTTTTGGGTAGTCCAGCTTGGACAGGAGATCTTGCAAAGCTTGGCCTAAGACAAGTGTTACAGTAGTTCCCTGTCCCCTGCTTCCTGTATGAGTTAGGACAAGGCTTTTTAGCTATTTATATGCCATCTGTATCTTAATTTCCCACTTCCTATTATTTATAGCCCTCCCAGGATAATTGATTTTTGCCTGAAAGTCAGTAGAACAACCCTGTTCTGCCATGTGAATTCCCATTACTTCCCCAGGTGGCTGGCTCTGTTGTTTTCTCTTCACCATGGCAGGTTATGTCATCCAAGGGTTCTACTGCATTACAGACAGTGAACAGTTTGACTCTGACGGCTGGTTTGGTTTTCTTTTTTGGGCTCTGTTTAAGATAAACTCTGTCAGGGAGCAGGGCTGGCTCAGAGGACACAGACAGTGGTGTGGGCACAGCAGATCATCTTTGTGCTAACTTTCCTTTCATAAAGGGTTGCTAAGTAGTGCCTACAGGTGGTTGATGCAGCTGGATAGTGAGCAGAGTATAATTGCTTCTGCTATCTTCTGGGATGTGCTTCCAGCAAGTCACGACACCTGGTAACGTGCTTGTAACATCTATTAACCTTGTAATTATGTAAGTGGTGCTTTAATCCTGCCTGGTTGCCAGTCAGGTCTGGAAACATCGACTGTGGCTCTCCATGGTCAGTGCTGAAACGCTGTGCCTGATCACTGAGTTTACTGCTTCTTGCTGTCAGTCCTTGTCAGGTGCTCCACTCCTCACAGCTCAAAGCCTGCCCTTGTCATTGGTTTTCTCCCCCAGTTCTTCTGCAGTGTGGTTGTTGGACTGTTGATGCTTGGCTGGCCAGGTGCTGCTGTGTGCTATTTCTCCCCTAACAGGTGACAGATACCCCTCAGTGAAGAGCTGTGAGGCTGAAGGGATCAACATTCCTGCAGAGCCCTGAGTCACCTGGCGTGGCACTGGATTCTGGGAAGGTGGAAGAACTGGAGCGAGAGTTGAGGCGTGCTGCAGAATGAAGATTCAAGAACTCTTGTTCTGTGTGTGCTGTTGGGATCTGGTCTGCTGCAGGAAGGGGAGTCCCTGTGCTGCTGGCTGTGGAAGGAACACACCAGCTACAGGGTGCTCAGCCAGGCAGGGGACAGATGGAAAGGGATGTCCTGCACTGGCTGTGAACAGACTCTGGACCAAGCCACCTGCAGAAAGGTTGAGCTCTGAGCTTTTAACAAACCATGACCTCATGGTCCAAGCCTTCTTCTCCAAGGCCTCCTCTGAGCGTAGGAGTAAGGTGTCAGGCCAGAATACCCAATTGCTGGAATCCTGACCCTCACCTGGGAAGGTGTTCCCTGGAGAAATGCAGACAGCAGCATCCTACCCTGTGGGTGGTGCCTGAGATGGAAGCCCTGAAGAAGGGAAGGCTTGGTCAGGAGGAGGTGGGGAGCACACAGGAGGATCTTGGGGGTGGGGTTTGAGGACAGGCTGACTTCCAGGTCCAGCTCTGGGGCAGCCCTGGTAAATGCTCTTCACGGCACAGGGAGGGACAGCTGTTCAGTGAGCAGGGCGGGGTGGATGCTCTGTGCCAAACTCTCACTTGTCTCCTTTCTCCTTAGGGCAGTCTTCATTCACTAAACTTGCTACTAAGGCAGCTTTGGTGGAAGTAATCAGTTTCCTGAAAGTGGAGGCTTTTCCTGGCTGAGCACCCAGTCTTGGGGCTTGGGTGATCTGCTGCTTGGAAGAACAGAGTGGAAAAGTGGGGAGTTTTGCTGTGTGCTCCATTAGCAGTGACTGCGGACAAGAATACAAAGCAACAAACAACACCATAAAGAAGAGAGCCACTTTCAATCGCCTGTGTTCAGATGCTCCTGGTGAGCAGAGCAAAGGATTGAATGGAGAGCACAGCCTGCCTCCAGTCTGTCTCTCTTCCTCCTTCCTGGCTCTAAACAAGTCTTCAGGTGTGTGGCTCCAGAATACGCAGTGAGAGCCAGTTTAGGGTGGGCACCGTCTTTGCCCTCCACTATCTAGTGCCCCAGTCAGCAGGGACATGCGCCCGGGCAGCACCCCTGTGGCATGGCTGTCAGAAAAAATAACAAGCTGGCAAGTCCTGACTCCTTATTTATATTTTGGTGAAGGTTTTTATCATGTTTCCTGCAGACACAGACGGAAAGGAACGGGTGGTTCTGCTGTTGGCGCGCCTTTCTGATAAAAGCCAATGGCTTTTCACAAACTCTTGAGTTGCTGTTGGGTCTCAGTTTATCCCCTTTTGCTGTTTCATGTCACTGCTTCTCCTGTGCCTGCTGGAAGACAGGTGTCTTCTGTGCAAAGGACTTTTAAGAAGCTGCTTAGCCTGTTTACTTTTCATCTTTATAACCCTTATTCTGTCTTTTTTATTCTTCCTCTGCCCCATAAACCTCCTGTTTACCTTCCCCAAGTAGAAGAGAATTTACAGGAATCTGTAATTTGTTAATTGAAATTGCTTCTTGCTGTGCATGGAAACAAAAAAAGCAAACTATAACTGCAACACAATGAAAGCATAAACAGGAAAACATACCAAAAAAAGCTTCATTTTGGAGATATAGTCCCTTAAGAATGCAAAACCTTCTAGGCTTGGAAGGTCTGTAAGTCAAGTATCAATTGATGTGATGTACCAGAAAAGGAAATGTTTAACTTTTTTATTTATGTCCAGTAAATCTCAATGAAGCCTTCGGGGAAAAAAACAACTCAGGAGGATTCAAAGGAAAACAGCTCGGAGGGCTTCCGGTTGTGTATGCACCACTTTAAATTTAAGAGCTTCATGGGAATGTTAATAGTTTATTCTCAGCAGTGTCACTGGAATGAGTCTGTAATTTGGAAACCTTTGCATGACTTTCAGTTTTAAAGTAAAAGAGAATTCTGGCCTAGGTTTTAAAAGGTGACTATGGAAGGGTCCCTCAAACCAGTGGTTAGGTAGCCCATAAACAGTGTCTAGAAAAGCAAGTCCTTTGAGGCTGTCTCAACTTGGAATCCAAATTTAATACATTATTTATGTGATCTTATGTGGGGAAGTCACCATGTGATCTGGGCAACCAAAAACTGGTGAATTATCTATTAGTTGAAATATATTTGAACTGAGTAATTGAACACAATGAGTAGAGGCATCAAAACTGAAGTGTGTTTGTGGCTTATTTGTTAACTGACAAAGGAGCTCAATCATTTGATGAGCATTTGGCTCCAAGTTGTACACCTAGCTCTAGTGCCCGGCTGCAAAGGAGCAAAATGTTCAGTTAAGCTCAGTATTGATGGTTTATGAAGATCAGATCTATTTTTATTGCTTTACTTGGAAAAGACTTGAGAAGTCCTTGGAGCATCTTTTTTATTTTTATTTTTTTTAACCCCTTCCAGCAGGATGTCAGCAGGCCAGAGCCAGGCAGTTATCCCCTGCAGTTGGTCAGACAGTCAACAAGGAATTTCTTTGGTCTGGAAGTTCGAAGGGGTCCTTGTCTCTGCTGCACTGGGCCCAGCCAGGCAGCACTTTTCCTCTCTGCAACTTGAATTAGGGCAAAGGAAGAACAAACTGTCACTATGAGCTGTAGCAACCAACTCCCTTCTTCTATCAACTGCCAACCATGATTTTATGTTTAATTATTTGCATTACATCATTAGTCCTGTGCTAGGTGGTGTACATGGCTAATGATGCAAAGCCTACCCCAGGTTTGGACACTGTACAGGCTTCCCCATAGGGCGGATGTGCAAAGGTGTTTGAAGTGCCCAAGGAGGGGAAGCTGGCAAAACCTCCCCTACCTTCTCCCCTTGGAATAGTAAGATATTTAACATGTTAATTAAGCTTACTTATTAAAATGGAGTAGTCATCTTCAGAAGTAAAGCCTGCACAGGTTAGAAACTCCTTTATGCTTTCTGTGCTGTGTGTCTGAGCAGGACATTTCTGAGGGAGACCCTGTCAAAGGTCCACTGGGCTGTTCCCACTGGCACAAGGCCAGGCTGGGCACCGGGGCAGTTATTCAGAAACCTTGGGAAAAGCAGACTCCATCAAACTCTTGGCTCTGCAGAGCACAAAAGTCAAAGTATCTCTTCTGAAGGTGCCTGGTTAACAAGCAGATCTCCCCCTTCCCAGAGCCTGTGGTGAGGGTTGGCTACTTGTTATTGCCCCAATGTTGTTTCCGCGTCCTCACAGCCTGTGTGTGCACACATATTTCCACTTGCTTTTTTATCATGTTCTCCTTTCTGAGCTTCCCTTTAGATAAACTGTATTGCTTAATATGGGTGAGGGTGTTGGTTTTGGAGGGTCTGGCAAGGTTCCCTGCAGAGGAGCTATCACAGTGTGGTCTCATGGCCTATCAGCCAGGCAGTGGAGCTTGCTGGGTCCCTCCCAGCAGGAGTGTGCCTGCCAGCTGCTGTGGTGGGGGTGAAACTGGGAAACGATGTTCTGTGTGCTGGTAGTAAACCTCTGAGCAAAGTGGGCTAGGAAAGGGGATGGGCAGTGCTGGTGGCAGAGGAGGGTCAGCCTGACTCTCAGAGCCCCTGTGCTACACTTACCAAGTCTGGTCTGAGAGAGTGGACAGGGAAATCATTCCCTCTGGCCTGTGTTGGTGCCTCTGCCCTCCTGCTCTCATGCAGGGCTGTGTGTGTAGTGTCTGAGAAGCACAGCAGGGCAAGGGAGCAGGTGCCCAAATGCTTTGTTCTTGCTCAGTCCTGTGGCCAGAGTTGAGCCCAGCTGTCTGTCACCTGAATCAAACCTGCCTTAACCTGGTGGAAGTGAGGTCAGGGACTGGAACTGGAATGTATCCTGATATTCCTTGGCTACCTGTACACTGGGAAACCCAGAAACTGATGGTGCTTCACCGCTCTGGTAGGAGATGCCCTTTAGCCCTCTCTGGAGTGGTTGAGTCTGTCTGCACTGAAAAATGCTCTGCCTCCAGAAGAGGAAATGCAGGCCCTGCTTCTCTGAGATGCTGCAGGGTGGCCAAACATCCTCAGCAGATAGAGATCATGTAATTCAGGTGGACCACTAAACTTTTAGGCAGCAATTAGGACTTATGCAGTAACTCTGAGTCAACTAATACATCTGGGTGTTGCCTTGGCATACTTCCGATGGCAAATCCTTCCTGTGTAGGCTTGATGTTCTTACATTCTCTGATGGCCTCTCAAATGCTCTACTTGGAAACTTGATCAAAAACCTGTGGTGATGCCAAAGGGAGATGTCCCATTAAATTCCTCAGTCTTCCTTTGGTCCTCTAAACCTGCAGATGATCCCAGGCAATTTCTTTGATGCCTTCTTCCCCAGTGGATGAAGTAATTACGACTTCTGTGCAGCAGGCTAATAGCTCTGAAGGCTTTAGTCAGGCTGATTAACAACCACTGTGTTTTAATAAAAAATGTTCTGGTAAATCTTTCTGAATTGCAGCCCTAATTACTCTGCAGCCTGATGTGCAGCAATTGCAAAGCTAATAGGATCACCTGAATCCAGTTAATGAATCCTCTGTTATGGCTTGCTGTGACTCACAAGATGTGTAGTGTTTCTTCTGGTCTCCCCTGCCCTGCTCCATTCCCTGGTGAATATTTATGCTCTGTATGGCTGATGGTAAGGGGGTGTGCACCTAGACTGTGAATGAATTAACTTAAATATATGTGCATCCTTCCTCTTATTATTTCAAGGGACTTGTAAGGATCAAGAGCCTGGGCTTTTTGCTTTAGTCTCAAGGTGAGTTAATTCCAGAAGTCACTAGTAGCTGCTCTTGCCTGATAGTTCTGTTCAGGCTTACATGTTTTGATGAGAAATCTGTTCAACCCTGTTCTCTGCTTCCCCAGCAGTACTCTGCATCTGTTAGAGAGCAGAGTCAGGGGAAACACCCTTCCTCCTTGCTGCTTGCATTTAAAGGTGGTTTGTCCTGCATCAGGAAAGGAAAAAACCCAAAACATTAAACTGAAAGTAATTTGTTGTGTTGGAGCTCTTTCTTTAGGTTTCAACCCTTTGTATGTAAACATATTTATGCTCCCTAGCTGCCTCCACTCCCCTTTCAAAAGGAGTAATACATATTAACCCCAAATCTAAGATTTTTCATCTTTTACATGGTTGTAAGCTGATGATTAAGTTTTGGAAAGCTTTGGAGTGGGACTCTGGGCAAGAAACACGTGCTACCGGTGCTTTTGGTTTTAAGGTGCCTTTTGCTTTTACAAGTGATTTAGGGCTTGTTGGCAGACTTGTGTTAAAGGTTTGGCCTCAGTCAGGGATAAACAAGGATTGTTTGAAAGTGGCCTTTCAAGACTTCCCTCCTTGCTCACTTCTTGTTCTAAATGTAATGTGCTCCTTACATAGATTTATAGGTTTAACTCCTTGTTTAGGCACACTATAAAATGTGCCTCTAACCATGTACCTTGTAACTACCATAATAGTAAGGAAGCCTGTCTGACGAATTTAGTGGCAGGAAGCAAAGTCAACATCTAAAGGATGTAATAAAGAGATTCAGGTGGGTAGGACACAGCAACATACCAGAGGAAAGACTTGACACCAGTTACATTTCTGGTCCTGTAGCTCCAGTGCTGTCCTTTACTGGGCATAATCCAATGCACCATTTGTCTGAACTCTCATGGTGCTGGGGCTTGTGTAAAAGTCCAGATGTGAGGCCTGGGACTGGCTGTCCTCCAGCTATGGGGGTATTCCTGTAGAGAGGAGGATGCAAGGAGCAAATATTTCTCTTTTCTGCTGCTCTCATCACAGATCATTTCATACATGGGTCAGGCTGAAAAACTCCAGCTCAATACGGGGGTGTTAACTGAGGATATTGGACTGGGGATTTTCAGAGGTTTCATTAAATTTCTGTCTAGGAACTTGAAGCCCTTGGGTAAGAGGGGAAAAATGCTAAACGATTCAAGTTTTGCAGTAGAGAGAGATGAATGAAGTTACAAAGGAACTGTACAAATATTTATTGCATGCTGGCAACAGATTTCAGGTCAGCCCTTTACAGCTGGGGGCAGAGAATGACAATATTTTTTTCTTTTAAGCAGAGTTTAGAGCAAAGAAAAATAAAAGGCCTGGATAATGTTTAGAAGGAGGAACAAATCCGAGCCTGGCAAATCTGCTTGTACATGATAAGACAAGGAGGGCAAGAGAGCAGAGGTGGTGCTGGAGGGTTTGTGTTGCTTTCCTGAGCATCAGAAGTGTAGCATCAGCCCTGTAGCTACTCCTGCCTGGCTGGGACATGCAAAAAACCTGTTGTGAATGATGGGCTGAATGTGGGAGGAAAGGAGTGCAGTTTAATCTTAGATTTTTAAATATTATAGTGTCAGACTTCTGCGTGTCTAACTTTCCCCTGAAAGTTCAGAGCCTTTGAAGGCTTCTTTCATTTCTGGTCTTCACAGGCATTTATCCTCTGTTCTCAGTAACTGGGAAGGGATTAGGAATGCAGGAGCTGTAGCATGGTTAGACACCAGTTTTGATTGCCTGTGGTGGTTTTTTTGTTGCTGTTTTTGTTTGATTTTCCTCTTTATGGAAGAAATGGGTAATGTGTGGTTGAAGTTAGCTTGACTCTGAGCTGCTGGACACTTTGGCAGTGACATTAGCTTGGTGACTTGGGGAGAGGGGGAATGCTTGCACTCCTTGCCTCCCAGAGGTCAGAGAGGTTTTCTCATGGTGGATGGGAGGAAGTCACTTCTCACTTCCTCCTCAGACAGAGCAGAGGTCTGCTGTCTCGCTTACATTTCCCTTAGTCCTGCTGATAAATATTTGTAATTTTGATGTTTTGGAAGCTGAGTGCCGGAAGATCAAAACTCACACTTGCAGGCTTTTGCGGAGAGTGAGAACTGGCTGCTTCCCACATGTTGTCTGTGGGATTGCTTCGTATGGCTGCTCTATGCTTGGACAGTGCCTAGCCCTTCCTTGGGAGCTCTCCAGACAGGAACTGGGCAGGAAGCAGCACGGCTGTGTGCTGGGCAGAAGCAGGACCTGGGGACCAGGAGGGATGGAGTTCGTTCCTGGCTTCAGGGTGGTGAGCAGACATGACAGAACATGGAGAGCAGCATGTGCTGGGTGCTGCTGGTCAGCAGCAGACTCTGTCCTCCCGTCACATTCTGATGGCTGACCAGATCCTGCCTAACCCACGCTGCCAGAGCTGACTCTCCCACTTGCAGCAAGGCTGGAGAGGGAGCTGTCACAGTGAGCTCCAAGCTCACTCTCTCTGAACCGAATGTGGGAGTTTTTGGCATGTCCTTGAGTGGGACAAAGATTTAAAATCCTTACCCTAACCTATGGGGAAAGCATTCAGGAGGCTTTAATCTCTGGAAAATGCACTGGGTTCTCTGGATGAAAGAGCTATTATTTACCTATCAACAACATAATCCCCCTCCCTCCTACAGATTGCAGGCAAGCTCCCGGGGCAAACGGCAGTGTAATTAAGAACAAATATTTACTATGAAGGACTAGCTGAGGCCTGGCTGGGCAAGCAGCCATGAGCCTTGTCTGAACTTGCCTTCTGTTTGTTCCCCTTTGAAAGCAAGGAGTCAAAGTCTTTTGTCAGAGGAGTGTTTGTGAGGCACAAGATGGTGGGTTGGGCCTCCGAAGCAGCCAGGAGCTATCAGGCTGTTTGTTCCAAGCCTAGGAAATCCCCCACAAGAGGAGTTCCTTGCATCCAGAGGCCCTTCCCTTTGCTGTTATGGATGGCTCTTAGGTAGATCTGCAAGCGAGGGTTGGTGTGGGCACTGCACCTGGTGCCGTGCTACAAGCAAGTCTGTAGCATGAAATACATGTCTGCTCTAAAATCCCAAATTAATTCAGTCTTTGTTTGCATCTACTTTTCCTTCTGATTTCTGTTGCAATTCAAGGTTTTGCTTCCCAGGACTCAAGCTCTGATGTGTAGATGCAAAGGAGTTTGGCTGCTGGAGAAAGCATGAACTTACAAAATTGCTGGGACTGTTTCACAGCTCAGACTCGCAGCCTACTCACCTGCCTTCTGCCACTCTGATCAACAGCATGGAGGGGTGACAGGGTTCTTGCTCATCTCCTGGCAAGGCTTGGCAAGCTGAAATTTAATAAATAAGTCAATTGTGAGTAATAGAAACAATTGCAAGGATGTGGTGTGTGGTTCAACCAGCTATCACTGCTGTGGTAATGCAACAAGGCATGTGATTAGACTGGGAAATTGCTGTAGCAATACCAAGATTTACAGCGTGAGTCCCAGAGAAGGAGTAGTTGTGGGAGACACACACAGACACTCAGAGCTTGCAAAAGGACTGAGCAAAATGTCTGAGCAAGGCCAGCACCAGCTTCCAGAGTGCTAAGGAAGCCATGGAAGTAACTGTAGAGGTGCCCTGCACCATGCTGGTGTAAGTGTGTGCTTTAAAACAGTTACAACTTGTCAGAGTTTTTGAGGAATATGTCACCAGCTGGGCTGATTTAAAAGGTCTTTTTTGGTTTGTTCCTCTTTGTTATAAGGATGGTCATGTATTGTCAGCAGTGTAACAGCTAAAACCAGGGTTCACAAATGCCTGTGCTCCTGGGCTGAGCCTAACATGCCTGGAGCTCTGATCTTTGAGAACTGCTTTATATATTAGATACCTAGTTTGGGTTTTTTAAATAAAATCCTTTGCTCCCAGAGAGAAAAGTTTATTCGAGGCTTTACTCTGAGTGACACATCTCCTTTTGTTTGTGAGCCTGGATGCAATACCAGGGAGAAGGCAGAGGTTATCCAGTACACAGGGTCTGGCAGGCCTGGGGAGAGGAAGGGCTCTCAGCCATGGGCTAGGAAGCCATAGAAGAGCAAAGAAATGATCTAGAGAGGCTCTTGCCCCTTAAGAGGGCAAGAACAGCTTCAGCAGTGCCATTTGCTGTGGCTTTCTCAGTGGCTACCTCCTGCTTTGGCCCTTGGTGTGTGTGGGGAGGATGTGGCTGCACAGCCACTGCAGCTCAAGTGCGGTGACCAGTGTGTTACTGCTGGCAAACCCCAGTGAACTCAGAGCTTGAGTGGAACAAAACTTGCTTGCTGTTTTTCCCATTAATCCCACGCCATCCTGGCTCATGAGTGTGTGCGTTTTTTGGCTTCACTGTCCAAAAGAAATGCCAAAAAAGCTGTCGGGTCTCTGGTTTGGCTTCTACAAAGGTGTTGTCCATTCTGGTGTGTCTCGTGCATGTGGGCTGTAGGAGGAGAGCCCTGCTTTTGTCATCTCTGCCAGTGAGCCAGACATCTACAGTCCCTCTGCCAAGCTTGTTCTGCTGTTCAAGAGTTCTGCTTGATTTTTAAAGGGAAGTTGATTTTTAAAGCTGCCTGGAGTATGTGCTGTGCTTTCTGAAAGAGAAGTAGGCAATGAAGTTCTGGTCAGAGAAAATATGTTGGTTCTCTGGGGGAATGATTCCTGCCTTGTTTTGTTGATTCCCACTACTGCTGTTTTTTCATGGTCACATATGCTCATTGGCAGGTTGAGGGATGCATGTCTTTGGAGTACTGTGTCCTGAAAAGGTGAGTGCTTGCAAGAATGCCTTGGATGAGACCTCATTAGCCTTGGCTGGTAGAGGATCCTGAAGCCAGACAGGCTGCTAGACAGAGGTTGTGAAGAGATCTGCATCATCCTAGTGCAGCAAGCAGTAATCAGGACTAGGGACATTCTCTTTAAAAATTGTGTTTTGTATCAAGGACAAGTCTGTGCCTGGGACTATGCATGCACTGGAGAACATTCTCATTTCCTTAAACTTAGCATGTCAAAGAGAGGGTTGCTGAAATACTTCCTACTTTTGTTCTTCCCCAGTAGTTTAGAGACAAGTCTAATAATTATCATTTGAAAAGGACCTAAGGAAAGAACTCAAGACACTCTTTTCTGTCTGACATTACAAAGAGACTTTCACACCTCATCTCCAGGCACTGCCAACTGTGTTGTGTCTTTTGTGATAGTTATCAGACAGATAGAGTAGGTATTTCCTTGCACTGCAGGTACCCACAGGACGTTGAGGTGAAGCACCTGAAAGGAACCTGAGAAGACTCTAAGGATCCCCAGAGAGGCAAGTGGGAGGTGCAGGTTGCTGTGGCCTGCACATTCCTACGCTGAGCTGGTGAGGAAGAGTTAACTCACTTCTGTCTGGGCTTAGGCTGGAAGCAGAGGTTGATTGACTGAACATTGGAAATCCTCTCTTCATGCCAGGTGTAACAAGGATCATCTGGTAAAAATGTGTGTCTGCCTGAGACAGATCTGCCTTAGACATGCATTAGCACGAATGGAGTTTGCTGTCTGCTGGAGGAGCCAGGTCCCCAGTTGAGCAAAGCCTAACGGAAATTGGATCCAGTCCAGAATGTCTGGATGGCATATGATATTTACTGAAATATGGCATTGCTTGTGTAAGCAGCACACCCTTCTCCCTCACTCTGGAAACCATCTGGGCTTCATGTGTGAGCGGCTGAAAACCGGAGCAGGAGAGCATCTGATGCTGTATGGCTCTTGGGATGTGTTTCCCACTCTGGTCCCCCTGCCTGGGTGTCCCTGCATTTGCAAGCATGGGAGTCTCAGCCATGCCCCAATGTCCTCTTCACCCACTGAGGATTTTCTTGCCTTGCTCTGCAGTGGTTGTAAATGGAGTAGGGTTGTATGAGGAGTTTGTACAGGGCTTTACTGACAGGGTAGGAGGCAAACTCTCTTGCCTCTGCCAGGGTACAATCATTTTGCTGGCCAAACCTTTCATTTCCAGCTGTGTCCACAGCCAGTAGCTTTATTGACTCTACTGACTTTTATACTAGCTGGACTCAAAGCTCCTGGGAACAAGAAAGGATTATTTGGCATGTCTGTGCACTTGCATAGCAAGTGTTTTTTCCAAATGCAGCTGAGCACCCTTTGCAGAGACTTAGGACTAGGCAGAGCCCCCTGTCCTTGACATAGCCAGGCTAAGAAATTATTTGTCCAATTGCTGTGTTGAAAGGGCAGGAGAGGACAGGGGAGTACAAAAAAATAATGCAAGTTTGGCTGTGCTTTACTTTAGCTTTTAGGTGGGGGCTTACTTAAAGGTAGGACTTCTGGGGTGGGGTTAGGGTTTCCTCTGCTGTTTTCAAGGCTTTCCTTGTAGCTTCCTCTCTGTCTGTGTATGCACACTCTGTGGGTTTTGTTTCTTAGAGGGAGCATCATATGACAGCCCCAGCATCTCTGATCTTTCTGGCAGACTGATCCCTCTTCCTTCCTGAACTTGATAAACAGTCCAAGAAACCGTGCCTGTGTGTGAGTGCAAGTACGTCTCTCAGAGACCACAGCTTGCTTCTCCATTCTTGGTGTGGTTTTTCTATCCTTCCGTCAGAGTTTCTGGTGCTTCTCTGCTTTGCTTTCCCACCTCCCCTCCTGCTGTGGTTTACCTGCTGCTGCCTGACTTGAAGATGTGGGTGATACTGTGAACAATCTGTTTCTGAGAGCTCTGACTTGTGCTCCCTGGCCTCGCACCCTGATGGCACAGGGTTTCTGAGGTGGTGGTCAGGGTTTCAGGCTCTCTTGACAAGACTTTGCGGTGCATTCTGAGCTCAGCCTGCTCGTGTAGTGCTGGCAGTTTCTTCCTGCCAAGTGGTTGCTGTGGCTTGCAGCTTACCCAGATGCCCAGTGCAGGCAGATGCTGTTGGAAGAGGAAAGCATTCTCTGTGTGTCTGTGCAAAGCACTGTGGCACAGCAGAGCTCTGGTTCAGAGCAGGACTCTGACGTGGTAGCACAATGTGAATTGTTCCCAGACTCCAGCTGTCTTTGGCATAACGTGGCTAAAATACAGAGAGCTACTGAAGCAACTTCCCTTGCTTCCAACCCCAGCAGCTTGTGCTTTTGTGGCCAAAGGAGCTGGCTCCAGCTATGTTACTGCTGCTGGGAAGTGGAAATGCCGTGTGCAGATACCCATCAAGGCCCAGGAGGGTCTGGAGGCCTGACCTTTGTACCTCTACTCAGAGAGGGTTCTCATGGGCTGGGACTTACCAGAGACCCTTAGAGCTGTGTAATCCCTTGGGATGAGGGGTGCATTTTCCTTAGTTCCTGAAGTAGTGCACGTTTGAATCTCATTCTCCTCTCTAGGGTCTCTAGGTCATTGCCAGGTCTCAGTTGCCAGAGCCAGGCTGGACTAGTCTTGTACTGCGTCTTCAGCTCCTCCAGCTGAGTCTGCCCCTTTCCTCTAGTGTAGCTGATGCTTGAGAAGTGTTGTGTGCTTGTCCCCGTCCTCCAGGGTAGGAGAAAGGTTCCCACTTCTGTGTTCTCTTCCTGTCTCTTGGAGCCTTGGAGAGATCCAGCAGCTCGGTGTTCAGCAACAGCATTTAAACAGGTCATTTCAGTATGGAGGTACCTTCTCTGCTCCCTCCCTTCCTTTTTCCTGTTTTGGCAGATTGCCTGGCCTGATTGACTGCATTTTGATTCATCTCTGCTATTTAATCTCCTCCCTGGAGAAAGATGGGCAGGAGAGATGCTGTTGCTGCCCTGAGGTAGGAATCAAGAGCTGTGGAGTGTTATTTCATTCAGTCCAAAAAAGCCCTCTAACAGCACAGAGGACATGTTGTGCTGCAGTGAAAGGCGGCTTTGAGGGATCATGTAATCTGCTCTCGCCTGGCCTTGTGCTGTCTCTTGCTCTAGGGCTGGAATCAAAATACCATCTCAGATACTGCAGCCCAATAGATTGGAGCTGTTTCAACCAATTCCACCTCTGTGTTCTGGAGGAAGACCTTTCTTTCCTTCTTCCCCATCCTGGTCAGATAACATCCAGGAAACTCGGTGTCCAGATGAGAGGCTCATCTTTTGCAGGGAGGTGACCCTGTGAAGGAGACACACAGCTTTCTAGCCAGAGGGGATGGGTGGGCTAAGGATGTTGGAACAGGAGAGTGATAGGAGGGAGCAGATGAAATTATGTCCTCCATTTCTTTCAGCCAGAAGGGTTGTTGGGGTCAAAGGGTTGGAATACAGATGAGCAGCTGTGAGGCAGAGGCTGGAAAGAGCTTTTTTTGTTCGTGCTGAATAACGCTTGGTGCATTGGCTGCCTGTGTCTAGCTGTATGCTGTCCTACAGGGAGGAGAGCTGTGCCCTGTTGTCTTTTCTCATCCTCTTTTCCTGGAACTTTCTACTGGGATGATGCCTCCTAAGGCTGAGCTGCCTCTGGGGCCCCTCTTGAGGGACACTGACTGATGATGTGCACTGAGCTTTAAGGCAGTGGGGTTTGGCCTCTTCTCTCACATATAGAAAGGTGGTTTTCTTTCTGGTTTGCCATGGCAAAGAGGGATGCGGGTACCAAAACTTGCTCAGGCCAGCCTTGAGTGAAAGAATAGGGATCAGAGCTCTGATGCTGGTTGAGTTCTGCCAAGTGAGACTTTCTGTACTCCTCCATGTTGCCTGTGTCCCTTGGCAGAAAGGGAATGGGATGAGAGCTCCCAGTGAATGTGTTAACTTCTCCTGGACTGTATCTCTCCAAGGTCACTCTCTTGCAATTGCATCCATATGGGTGGTCCCTCTGCCTAGCTGAGCTCTTGGAAGCCCACCAGGAGAAAGGCCTCATGTGACTATGAAATACAGAGCCTTTATACAGCCATCTCAAATGCTATTCTTTACCAGGACACAGCCTCCTGGGGCAGGTCTCTGAAGGGAGCCAAGTCCTACGTCCAACTTAATTTCTTCTGACCACTGCTGTCCTAGGCCAGCTCACATATCAAAGGCCTGTTGAGAGCAGGGTCCTGTGATCTTTTTTTTGCTCTAAGTGCTTTCTTCTGCTGTTGGGAGTGCTCGGTCTCTTCAGGGAATGGTGGAAGGAGGCAGTGCCCTCAGCCTTGGCTGTGGCTGTGCTCCCTCCTGATGCTCTGTACAATCTTCAGTGCCCCAGTGTTTGGAGGAAGCTGACTGCAGCTTTATTTACATGCCATGGGTGGGGATATAATAAAAGGAAGTGAAGAAGCCCACACTAACAGCAATGGCTTTTGTTTTTCACCAGCAATACTGTGAGTCTGGCCTCACTAAAAAGCAAATACTGAATGGCCAGTTGCCATCCCATCTTGGGCTCTGGCTGTATGCTCTTGTCTGGAGAGAGGAGCAGAATCAGGCCCATCTGCTCACTGCAGGTCTTGCTGCACAAGGCGGTGGGAATGATGTGATGCTCTTCCCCAGGAATTAACACTGGATGAGGCACGTATTTAACCGCAGTAGGTCGGGCTCTCCAAGAGTTCTCAGAGTAAGACCCCCTCCTCTTTCCAGATGGTGGAATGTCTCTGAAGAGTTCTTACTCTGGATAGACTTTTTTATTTAACTGCTTGGCCTCTGCCCAAGGCAGTCTGTGTGGCTTTATGGGAACGGAGTTTTAGTTGAGCAGTGAGTGTTGTGCACGTTTGAACATGTGTACCCAGTGGATCATTCAGCTGGGGATGGAATTGCACTGTTGACCACAAACGTTTGTGCATATGCATTGATTGCACTTATCTGTAAAGTTATAATCTCTGTTCGGTTAAAGCTTCTGGTATTATACATCTGCTTGTTATTCTCTGTGCTCTGCAAGGCTCTGCTGAACCACCTCCTTCCCTGCTGCATCCTTGTCTTTATCCCCTTGTGCCTCCCACCCAGCTGGAAAGTGGCTGTACCGCTGGGCCTTGCTGCCCAGCTGCACTTGTGGGAAATAAGTGATTTCCTTGGGGTGTCTGAGGCTGGTGGAACAGCAGGGCTGAGGACCCAGACTCTCTCTTTGGGGTCCAGAAAGAATTGTGATTGTTCTATGGCTCCCTGAAAGAAGGTATATGCTTGTGTCTGCAGGGAGATAGACTACATCTAACTTCCAGGAGAACAATTTCATTATTCCTATTTCTTCTAAATGGATGGGAGGAAGATAGGATGAGGAGAGAGGAAGAGCTCTGAGAATTAAAAGTTGGTATAAGACTGGTAAAGACCTGTTATAAATGCAGGGCAGCACTTCAGGGTGTTTCAGTCATACAGGGAAGGAAGCACGTAGAAGTAGTCTGGATCCAGTTGATGGGGTGTGCATGGCCCCTGCTCTGAGAAAGGTGGTGTAAGTTCAATGTTTGATATTCTGGAAAAGCATCCTTGTGGTGTAGGATTTATCAGAGTTTCAGGTAATTTTCCAGCCCTACCCTGAACTGCTGCTGGAAACTCTCTGTGACCTGTGTGTGCCTCAGGTCATCCCCTGTCTCCCCTTGGCTGGATCTGTTCTCTCCATGGCAGTACCCTCTCTTGCTCTTAAGACCTTCTGCCTGAGCACTGCTCTGTTTTTGAGGTGGTAAAAACTCACAGCCTTTGTGGTTAAAAGCTAAAGCTTCCAAAGAGTCTGAGCCTCATTTCTTGTGTTCCAGGTAGGTACATCTGGGAGGGAAGGGGAAGATGTAAGGGAAAGTTTTGGCTGCAAAATGTAGCAGCATGGGTTTTTTTTATTCAGTGCTTTTGTGGGCCAAGCAAAGCCTCGAGTGCTGCTGGTGCTTCTCTCTGTCAGCTTCTTCCACTGGAAACTCCAGTTCCATTCTCTTGTCTACCTTGGACAAGTAACTGCCGTCGCAAGACCTGCAGGAATGCCAGATGGAAAGTGTTCCCTTCTTTTCAGACTGGCTGGGCACACAGGGCTCATTTACAGCTTGCTGGCACGTGGTAGTTGTTCAGAGAGTTGACTGGGCACTGCTTCCTCACACGAGCAGAGGGAAGCCAGGCTCCAGAATACAAAAAAAGTAAAGGAGAAGGGATTTGTGTGGCAGATGAAGGCACCTGACGTGCCAGTGCAAAGGTGTTCAGTGGATCTTAAGTGGCAGAAAGACAGTCTGCTCAGCCTCCTGACTAAGCTGGTTTTGTCCAGGTCTCTCCAAACACTCATTGGGCACCCCTACTTCAGAGCAGCCCTCAGAAGCAAATACCTCAGGGAGGGAAATTTAACCTGCCGTGAGTTTGAGGCTACAAGTAAATTAGTGGCGTGGTTTGTGATACGACCAGAAGATGTAATTTCTCCATCTGCGCTTGGGCACTGCTAGGTACCACTAATTTTCCAGGGACAGACATTAAAGTGAAAACCAACTCTGTTCCTGCATCCCATCCAGCTTCAGCCTTCTCTTCTTCATACAACCTCTTATAGTGCTTTTAGAAGGAATGGGGAACTGGTAGTGGTAGGAATGCCAACAGGAGAAAAGGCAGGGTGAAAACACAGTGGTAAACAGGAGGAGTAATAATAATGGCAGCAAGGTTCCCAGGAGGCCACCTGTGTGCTCAAGCCTCTCACTGGGGCACCAGCAGCCTTTGATAGAACTTTGGTAGGACTGGAGGGACAAAGTGCAGAGTGGTCCTACCTTACAACCCTTGTGAAAGTGGCAGAAAGAGAACTTGTCCATAGCCAAGCTTTTTTCAAGTGACACAGCTTTTAGGTAAGTGTTTCTGGGAACATGACAGGTTTTCCTCTTGCTCTACGGGATCCCCTCACTTGATGATGTAATTCAGGTACGTGCTAAATGGCATCATGGTCGGTGCTGCTGTCAGCTGGGCTTCCTGCAGAGCCTCCAAAGGGATAGAGAGGTGGCTTGGGACATGGTGGGCTGACTTTGCAATAACACCTGAGCTTTTGCTCAGCAGGCCCCTCTTGTCTGACTCTGAGAGGTGCATGCAGGTGCTGTGGTGGTGGCTGAGGCCAGAGGGGTGCTCAGATCTGGTTGTCCCTCACCTGCACTGCCATCAGGTGTTGGGCTATGGGCTTGGGCAAGTCTCTGTGGATTGGTGAGTTTAACACAGGCTCAGACATGGGGGAAAAAGAGCTCACCCATTTCTGCCTCTTCCCAGGGCCTTGCTCTGACAGGCAGTGCTGTGCTGTCCAAGCTGCAGAGTCCTGGGGCTGCTCCAAGGCCGCCAGCCTTGCAGAGGAGATGGTTTTGTTTAGCTTGCTTATAGGAAGAAAATAAGTCAGTCAAACCAGGGATTTGGAAAGGAGAGGGGGGGAGCAGGAAGTCTTCCTGTTGGCATTTATTAGGAGGGAAATGAATGGTTTATGTTCAGGGGGCCCTGCTGGATGTGCAGCGCTTGGGGACAGTGCTCTGGTGAAAGCCTCCTTGACTTCTTGAGTCCGTGGTTAGAATGTGATCTGGAATGAGCAAGAAAGGGCTAAATATAGAAGCCGCTGGCTCCCATCCTGCAATGGCGGCTCTGCCCTCACTGCAGTCCTGGAGGCTGCAAGTTCTGCCTATTGTTCCGGTCACATTCTTGTGTCCCACGATGGGGCCTCTGTGATGGAATAAAATGAAGAGAAACAGATGGGAAAACAATAACCCAAGGAACGGGCCTTGAGCTTTGCTGGAAGCTTCCAAAAACCCATAAATCCCCAAATGCATTTGTGCTGGATTAGGGAACAGAAGCAAAGCAAGGGCCAAGTACTTCCCTTCCTGTATCCATGTGCTCTCATTGCCCAGAGATAACTGTCTAAGGGGGCTCTACCTTGCAATAAATTATTGTAGCATCAACTCTGTTTTCTTAGAATTTTAATTATGGCAACTTCCCCGCCTGCCCTTTCTCTGCACTCCCTGACCATTTTGTCTTGCAGGCCAAGGGATAAAGTGACCCCACCTTTTCATCCTTCTCCTGTACTACTGAGCTGGCTGCAAACAAAACATGATGGGAGCCTTGCCAGGCAGTGGTGTGGTCCCCCCGAGGTGCTGGTAAGTGTTCTACAGAAAGGAATTGGTGACTGGGAGCCTCTTGGAAGGAGACAGGAACTGGCAAGCACTGGGCAGGGAATATGATCTGCCTGAAACGTCGTGTTGGGTGATCACAAAGGTGTCAAAGTGATTGGAAGTCCTAACACAGCTACAATTTATTTTTGTTTGTGTTTGAAGTGCAGATTGTTATCTATAGTATCCCTTCCTTAAGTGTGTGTGCGTGCAAAACCCTCTGCAGGCAGCAGGGAGGATGGATGATTCCAGAGGTGAATGAAAGAAATTTGGTGCTTTCTGCAGAACTCTGCTTTACCTTGCAAAAAGCAAACAACTTGTTTACTCACCTACCTGTCTGTGCAATTGCTTTGCTCACTCTCAGCCAAAACCTACAACTACTTCTTTCCCTGACAGCCTGTTTGCTGCTGTCTTTTTGAGTTGGAGCAGCTCCCCAGGGGATTAGACCAATGTTACAGCTGGCCCAGGAGAAGCGGGAGGCTCTGCTTTGGGGGGCAGGGGACAGGATCCAGGGTGAAGTGAAATGAGGTCTTAGTTTGAACCAACCATCTTGTGAAACCTCATCTTTAGGGTCTGAGGCAGGAAGAGCTGCACAAGCTGAATCTGTGCTGTAACAGCATGGGAGCTAAGTTATTGAAAGCCAGGAGGGATCTATATACCAGCAATCTTCATCCTTGTTAAAATTCCACTTCTCTCCTCCTAATCCTTTCCCCAAGCGTATATTCTTTCAGTCACCTTCCTCCCTGATATGTTTGCTCTTTCCAGCCACTGCTCCATGTTAAACAGCTGTTGCTGCTCTGAATGGACAGATGCAAGGAAAGGAATGGTGAAACTTTTCATGTGCTGGAGTGGATCGGTCCAAAGCTACTGAAACCAACATCCAGGTTCACATTCTGTTGAACAGCCTTTGAATTAGGCTTGGTGTTACTCAGGCAGTTTCATTTGCAGGACACAGGTTTTCTGTGTGGCTGGTCACTGTACTGGGGGGTATTTTGTACAGACAGATGTGTACCCTGGGATTGTAATTATATAGTTTGTTAACTTTATTGTTCCTTTTCATTTGAGTGAGAGATTTTTTTCATTGAAATTATAGAGTGTTTATGCCCTTCTGTTCTTTGTGTATATAAACCACATAGAAACCTCCAAGTTCCTGGTAAAAAGTGAACTTGACATTGATACAAACCACTGCGTTGTGCACAGGAAAGCGCATTGCTTCCTCTGACTGGGTGTTGTGCTGCCAAATTTGTTTCATGTCCCACGTCTCCCACCGTGCTGCAGCACTGTGGTGTAGCTGATGTGCTCTTGTGTCTCTGCTTCCACAGCTGGGGATAAGGAGCACACCTGACAAAGTGTATTTCAAAGGCAAGGAGAGTCAAATGCAACTGGTTCCTGCTCCAGTCGATGTGTTTACTTGGAGGACTGTCCTCAGAAAGAATGCTGAGGACAGGGAACTACTCCTGCCAGTCCTGTGGTGCTACAGGAAATGAATCTTTTTGTTTTGTTACCCACCTTGGTTTTAATTAGGGCAAGCCCTGCTTCCTGCTGAACAAGGGACCAATGGAGGTGGATTTCATGAGGGACATGAAATATGTCCTCCTTTTTTTGAGCTTAGAGCCACTGACAGCCTTTTCATGCCATCTGAATGGGATGTGGGAGGAAGAAAGGGAGGAGGAAAAAGACTCCAGGCTGATTTTCTGTTTTAGAGTCTGACTCCCATTCCTGTTGTCTCGGGGGAGAGTGGTTTAAACCACCAGTCAATGACCTTTTCTCAAATGCAAAGTAAATATTTTCTCAGCAGACAAGCCATTGTGAAAGCAGCAGCAGAGGGCAGGGAGGTGGCAGGTATCTGTGGGCAGGTTGGGTGCAAGGGTGGATAACACCAGGAAAACCAGCACAAAGAGACCTCCCTGACTTTTAGAGAAGGAACTGTCCAGTCGGCAGAGAGTGGGGAGAGCAGAGTGTGGCTCACAAAGTACGGAATAAGGAAAGAAAGGCAGGGTCTTCAGGAGGTATGAGCTCATCTAGCTCAGAGGTGAAGGAAGGAGAGAATTCTCTTGTTTGCCTTGTCTCACTTCCAAGGCACCAGCTAAAGCCTTTTGTCTGTGTGTAGGTGAGTCCCTTTGGTCAAATGCAGTTACTGTTGAGAGATAAAACCCCTAAAACCCCAGACCAGCACATAGTAGGGCATAAATGGTTGAATCCTCAATTAATCAGCTGCACATGTGGAAGCAAAATGTTTGGGCTTGAATGAAGTATCGAATTCCATTTGGGTGGGATGGTGTGTAATGCCACAATGCAGTGTTTTGTTTTGGAAACAAGAAGGAGTCATTTAATTCTTTCTTAACATTGAAGCTATTCTGTAATTTGCAATTTGAAAGTGCAGCTTGGGGGAGTTGACTGCATTTCTCAGTGCCTGATCCTGAAAGTGAACTGATTGATTTCATGAGCCAAACTGAGCGTGGGCAGAACTACCTTCACATTCAGAGCACTACAGACCCCCTAGCCCTCAGGAATATAGTGGCTGGAGGGAGCTGTGAGGCCTTATTGCTGTTATGGGCGGGGGCTCTTGGTTTAGAGTAACTTGGAGTGATTGCTTTGTACTGCATTTATGGTCTGTACTGCAGGAAGAAGGAAAATTTTCTTATGTGACTTTTTGAAAGCATTGACACTTGCTGTAGCTCAGCCTCTGAATGCTCACCCCATTTTTGATATCACACTGGTATCAAGTCCTCTTCCATGCAGTTTTGAAGTAGAACCTCTAAGAATGCTTTCGTCCTTGGTATGAGTAGTTTGGTTTGCTTTTCAGCTCCACAGTCTCATAACGAGTTTATCTTGAAGCAGAAAGGATTCTTGCTGCAGTCCCTCGAGGCTTCATTGTGCTTGGCCCTAGACAATCATAGTCCTTAGCTGGAGGCGTTCAGTTTTTGGAAAGAGCAGTCAAAGGAGTGACTTGCCCCAGGGTGCAGAGGCAGAGGTGCTTGGGGAGGCAGCCTGAGAGCAGATTGTAGCTCTCCAGTGACTGGAGCAAAAGGCTCAGCCATCAGCAGTCTCTTGCCTGCTTCCTCAGGGAGCCCAAGCCTCACCTAGCACTTGTGTTGTTGATGCCACTGAGATTTCTAGTTACAGCCTGGAAATGACCAGTCTGTGGGTCCTTTAGCAGTCATTTGGCTTCTGCAATGGAGAACAGACAGAAAAGGATTGATGTTTGGCTTGTTCTATTTATAACTCTAAGCACCTAAGCAGGTATAGCATCCCTTCAACTTTGAGAGACAGGTTCTCCACCTTCCTGTAATTGAACCACACTTGTAAATCAGGAGAATCCTTTGTCTTTACTATTTTTGTTGACAAGTGAGTGATGCCTAATGTTTCCTTCAATATCATATTGATGCATATGTATTTTTAAAAAAATAATAGCTACTGTCCAGTCCATTCTGACCCTTCCCATGTAGCAAACTAATCTCTTATATGTTTGGCTGGAAAAGCAGCTGTGCATGAGACAGACACAGGGCAATGGCAAATCCAGCTGATGATGTATGTTAGCAATATGAATAGCTTACCCCTTTCTCCTGCTCCCTGTCTTTTCTGACAAGAGTAATGGAAAGTTAAAAGAATTCGTTAACATATGATAGATATTTAAAGAAACACTTCTTCCTGTAAAATGTGTGCATGGTTATCGACATTGTAAGGAGAGCATTTTGTCTGGCTCCTGAATGATGGGAACTCATAACGCAGTAAATTACACCAATATAGAAGTTAATGTACTTGGCTTTAACATGGATATTTTACTGTTATTATCACGATCAAAAGTGACATACATCACTGTGACATGTACCTAGAATGGAAAAAAACCCTGGTGTAGTTGTGTCTAATAACCCCAATTACAGAGCTTTTTCTAATGCCTTTTTTATAACAGTTTTGCAGCTCTGTATTATCTGCTATTAATGTGAATTCTCCTCTATCTATAAATTTCTCAGGATTGCCTCTTCCCCTTCACTTTCCGTAATCACCATTTATTATCCACATGCTTCCCATAAAACAAGACTACAGGTGACAGTGAGAGATTGATGCTGACCTAGATACAGGCTCACCCCCAGCTTTTCTATTTCCTCCCCCTCAGCAATAATGTGCTCGTTACAGTGTCGAGAAGGCTTCGTTAAAAGGTTTAGCTTCTCCCAGCAGCGGGTGCTAAAAATAGCGTCATTAACTGAAACTTTGCGTGATCAGCAAAGGAGCTCCTGGGGAAGAGGTACCGAGGTGGACTCAAGATGTAAATAAACAAGAGGAAACTCCATCCCACTGCCCTGTGAGATCCAGGGCTAACTCGGACTTGCAAGGCAACACACCAGCAGTGCTTTCTGTCTCCATCTCTGAGCACAAGGAGGCTTCTCCATCCTCACTGCCTGGAGTAACCCATCATGTACCCAATGATTATTTTGCTCACATAGTTTTGGAGGTTTATTTTAATGTTCTCACATTGAGCCTTTTCCCTGAGCAGCTGAATACTTTGGAGACCTTACAAGGCTGCAGCACTTGGAAGTGCTCCTGGGGGCTTGAGTACTGAAAATCAGTCTTCACTTGGAGGGGACAGGTATGGAGTGGTCCCTGGCTCACTGAAACCAAGGGATTTAGGATAATCGGTGCCTGGCTGCAGGCTGCTGTGCTGTGGCTCTTTTCAAACAGCTCTGTGATATTACATGCATTTCCCTGGAGTCTTCTGGGGCTTCCCAGCCCAAGTAGCTCATTTCTGCCTGCCCAGGCTTCAAGAAGTGAGTAGAGCGCACTTGTCCCTTCTGTACCTCTCCCTGAGCCGAGGTCCCTGCCAAGCAGGACACTTCTGTGACATCTGTGGGAACCTGGGGCAGCTACACAGGTTGGGGAACCTGAGGAGTGCCCAAGGAGAAGGGAAAACGACTTTGGTTGCCCAGAGCTGGTTAATTTTTTTTCTGTTTCCCCTTTGCTAGGAATGCTTGGCCCTGTTTGCCAGCACTGGTGAGGAGACAGTGGGTTTCTGCAGCTGCACCTTGCTTGCCCTTTAGTTTCCTCTGCTAGGAGACTCCTCTGCATAGCAAAGGATGTCTCATTATCTCCTGTCCAAAAGGGAAATGCAGCTCATAGAGTAATTATCTCTGCCATCCTCACTGCCTTATTTCTCACCATGTTAGCATACTCATAATTAACCACAAAGCCTTTTTTTTCCCCCCTCCCTCTTCCTAGTTCTCTGAGCAACTGGGACATGCTTGAAATAAAGCTCTGCCTGTTTCTACCTACCTTGAGCTGAGTTTAACTCTGTCCTTTGCTAAAATCTGAAACCCCCTGTTTTGGGGAAAACCTTTGCAAACCATACATGATGAGGCTGTCCAGGCAGCTGGAATGGAGAAAGCGTGCTGCAGCTCTAGTTATCCTACCAGATTTTCATGGAGTATGATTTGTGGTTCCTTCAGGGAATTTTTGTAGTTTACATGTGTCAGTTTCTTAGTACCCTCACTTTGGTTTTGTCATCATTTGTAGTGAAAAGAAAAATTCAGTAAAGAGAAATTCTGGTCCTGCTTTGGTAATGGGCTGCACTTTGGTTAGTGAGGGAAAAGCCTTTACCAAATGCCATGTTAGCAGTGACTTATGGGTTTGATTGCCTCGTTACTGCCCTGAATGTTGTTTATGTGACCAACATGTGAAAATTTTGTATAGTGGATAAAAGCAGCAATGTAAGGGAAGTAGCATTTCTGAAGGTCCCTCAGTGGCCACCAGTCTGAACATCTTTCAAAACTTGTTGCTGATTCAATTTAGCTGAGGCATTGCCAGTAAAGACTTGTTTCCTCCACTGATTTTCCTGCTCATAGCAGTGGTGGGAGGTGGGGAGCTGCTCGAGTGATTATTGGTAATTATCTGTCATCATTGTGAGCCTGATCCTGGCACCTTGCCTTGGGGATTGGATGTGACTTTGGCCGTACAGGGGCAAAGCCAAGGACTTGTGATAGCCAGGGCTGTGAAGGCTGCAGGTACTTCTGCCAAACTACGGCCCCACAGAGCAGGAAACTCCTTCTCCCTCCTCCCCAAGAGGCCAGGAAACCAGCAGATGAACAGAAGTTAGCGGTCACAGACAAGGATCAATAGGAGTAGGTGGGCTGGAGGCAGCTGGGCTGCCCCTGTTCACATTGGCACTGTCAGCCCTGCTCTTTGTGACCAGAGCTGCATAATGGTGCTGGGCCTCAGGCAGCAGCTCCTCTTGCTGTGCTGGAAAGGGCCTGCTCTGGCCTCCTGGCCCAGAACCACATGGCACAAGGGCACCTGGCTGCCAGCTCTGTGTCTGGGCCAGGGAGGCTCTTCCCCTGCAGCAGGACAGTGGGCAGAGGAGGGAAATGTCTGCAGGCTGGGTGGCTGCCTGGCCTTCCCAGGTGGCCACCTGGGCTGTGTGACAGTAGCAAAGAGTATGTCATTGCCATGCTTCCTTGTTTGATATGGTCTCTCCACGATCTGCCGTGTGGGCTTGGGAGCCCAGGCAGGAAGAGTGGTTGCTGTGTAGCCAGATGGTTTCATTTTTTTCGGGGAGATTAATTAGCTCACATTGACTGGCCCTGGCATCTGAGGAACAAGTACTTATGGCAACAAATGAGCTGTCACTTGTCCCCTCCTGAGCCCGCTGAAGGAGTTCAATATATATTTCCTCAGGCGTTTGGTACCTAGATGTTTTGTGCTGACATATGTTACCTGTCTCTGTTCTTGAGGTGTCTGTTGAAGCTTGTGTGAGGGTATGTAGGTGTGTTAAGGGAGGATTGACCAGAGCTTGGGTATATTTTCAGGATCCCCTACATCTGTGAGGAACAGTTCTGCTGCCAACTTCATACCACCACCTCTTCCTCCACAAAGGAAAGACTTCTGAGCCTGCTGAGAGTTGCCTCGTTGTGTGGGATGGTGGCAGGGATGTGACTACAGAGGATCACATATGCTCATCTCCTGGGAGCCCCCACAGCTCTGCAGAAGTGTTCTCAATAGCTACCGGTGAGTAAGTCTTCAGAGAAGGAATTTCTTGGATCAGACACTGCACGGCTCATGCCTTGTTGGGCCCTTATGAATGGGAAATCGCATCTGCAAGGCTGTAAACTTGGCTGTACTAAGTAGATGGCCCTGAAAGTGAAAAATGGATTTAAAGACTATTCAAGCCACGAGCTGTTTGGGAGATGTTGAAGCCTGTGTAATGGGCATGTAGATGTGTTAAGGGAGGGCTGATGAGAGCTGGGTACAATTTGAGGATCCCCTGCCTTTATAAGGAACAGATCTGCTCCCAGATTCATGCTCCCAACTATTCATGGGGGAAAGACTCTTGTCAGGAGCACTAAATTAGGTGCTCTTGCCAAATTGGAGTTTTTATGTCAGTTGCTGTATTAGGAAGAAAGATTAAATAATAATCTTGGAGCTTCAGAAATAAAAAGTTCAGTGATGCCACAGCTTCCCACGTGTTTGTTCTGAAATCTGTGCCCAGTGCTGGAGCGCATGGACCTGTCTGTTCAGGTCCTCACTCATGGGCAGTGAGGTTTAGCTCATTCCCTTTGTGCAAGTCTCCGCTTGTTTCCTGTACCCATTTGTGACCTTCCTGGGAGGGCTGGAAGCTCCAGGGTTTTCCCTTGAGGGATGATTGCTCATCCTTGAATAAGGTGTTTACTCTTGCCTGTAATTGCATGGGGCTTGAGCAGCACCAAACCCTAACTGTGCTTCCTTCCCATCTCATTGCTTTCATGTAGAGACATGGGTGTGTGCTTTGCTTGGGGAGTTTCAAGCTGGGGCATGATAAGCCCCATCTCCAGGCATTTTCCCAATCTAGTTTGTCAGAAGCAGGTTTTGCTTTTGCTTTTTGTTGTCCATTTATTGCAATCCCCAGGATACATTAGGGTCTCTCGACCTTCCCCTACTGCCCTATCTCCCTTCTGGCTCACAGTACATTTGGAAACAATTTACTGGTTTTAAAATCGGAGGAGAGACATCCTTTATTCCACTTTGAAAAATGGGGAGGTTTGGAGCAAGAGAAGAGAAAGGACTGTGGGCCCATTCCAGTATTTGTTTTGCTTATTGGAAAACAAAACCATTTACCAAACTGCTTTCAGAAACCAGCAATCCACAGGCTTGGTTTTCATTTAAAAGGCACTCACTGTTTTTCCCCTGAGTATTTAGTGACATTTTTCAAGATTTTCTGTGCACAATAATTGTATTTTTTTATCAAATTTTGTTCTGACTTTGTGACCGCAATAAAGTTTAGGAAACTATAATTTATTATGGGTTAAAAAAATATTCTATGAATCTGATTCCTTTCCTTGATTACTGGATCATACTGTGATTCTTCTCCCAGTTGCAAAACAGCATTGTAAATGCTGCTTTCAGACTCTGTGGAACGTTCCCCAAATGGCTTGGAGAGCTACTCTGTCATCCATCGCTCAGCTCTGTTGCTGAGACCCTGACAGAGAAACTCTTTTGTCTCTTCCCCAGACTCCAGAAATGGAAGTGTTTGTTTCTGGTGTTTTAGTTTTAGTTTGGGAGTGAACTTCGTTCCAGCCCTTTCTTTTCTTTTTTCTTTCTCTCTCTCTTGTTTTCCTTTTTTTTTTTTGTTTGTTTGGTTTTTTTTGGTTTTTTTTTTTTTT